>JABUOV010000221.1:15000-27500 GCA_025617405.1 Perca schrenkii
GTAACCCTGAATGTTGTGCGTTGTCTCCATTGTGTGTCTGTGTGAGATGTTACAGTGTAACCCTGAATGTTGTGCGTTGTCTCCATTGTGTGTCTGTGTGAGATGTTACAGTGTAACCCTGAATGTTGTGCGTTGTCTCCATTGTGTGTCTGTGTGAGATGTTACAGTGTAACCCTGAATGTTGTGTGTCTGTCTCCATTGTGTGTCTGTCTGAGATGTTACAGTGTAACCCTGAATGTTGTGCGTTGTCTCCATTGTGTGTCTGTGTGAGATGTTACAGTGTAACCCTGAATGTTGTGCGTTGTCTCCATTGTGTGTCTGTGTGAGATGTTACAGTGTAACCCTGAATGTTGTGCGTTGTCTCCATTGTGTGTCTGTCTGAGATGTTACAGTGTAACCCTGAATGTTGTGTGTCTGTCTCCATTGTGTGTCTGTCTGAGATGTTACAGTGTAACCCTGAATGTTGTGCGTTGTCTCCATTGTGTGTCTCTCAGGCTCCAACTCGTCCCACCTGACCGTCTACAGCGAGTACGGCCTCGACGTCTTCGACATCCACACGGCCGAGTGGGTCCAGACCATCTCGCTGCGCAAGGTAGCCAATCAGAGGCCTTCACACACAACATACTGAACCAATCACAGAGGGCTTCACACACAACATACTGAACCAATCACAGAGGGCTTCACACACAACATACTGAACCAATCACAGAGGGCTTCACACACAACATACTGGTGTAACCCAATCACAGAGGGCTTCAAACACAACATACTGGTGTAACCAATCACAGAGGGCTTCACACACAACATACTGGTGTAACCAATCACAGAGGGCTTCACACACAACATACTGGTGTAACCAATCACAGAGGGCTTCAAACACAACATACTGGTGTAACCAATCACAGAGGGCTTCAAACACAACATACTGGTGTAACCAATCACAGAGGGCTTCACACACAACATACTGGTGTAACCAATCACAGAGGGCTTCAAACACAACATACTGGTGTAACCAATCACAGAGGGCTTCAAACACAACATACTGGTGTAACCAATCACAGGCCTTCAAACACAACATACTGGTGTAACCAATCACAGGCCTTCAAACACAACATACTGGTGTAACCAATCACAGAGGGCTTCAAACACAACATACTGGTGTAACCAATCACAGAGGGCTTCAAACACAATATACTGGGGTAACCAATCACAGAGGGCTTCACACACAACATACTGGTGTAACCAATCACAGAGGGCTTCACACACAACATACTGGGGTAACCAATCACAGGCCTTCAAACACAACATACTGGTGTAACCAATCACAGAGGGCTTCAAACACAACATACTGGTGTACCCAATCACAGGCCTTCAAACACAACATACTGGTGTAACCAATCACAGGCCTTCAAACACAACATACTGGTGTAACCAATCACAGGCCTTCAAACACAACATACTGGGGTAACCAATCACAGAGGGCTTCACACACAACATACTGGTGTAACCAATCACAGGCCTTCAAACACAACATACTGGTGTAACCAATCACAGGCCTTCAAACACAACATACTGGTGTAACCAATCACAGAGGGTGAGGTAAAGAGATGGATCAACTGATCCTGGACAGCAGAACATGGGATTCCCTAATCCAGATCAATTTGATCCAGATTAAACTTTTATAAAACTGGTCCCAGGTGATGAAAGCGTAAACATACTCTGAGGTAATCTGAGAGTAATCTGTGAGTACTCTGAGGTAATCTGAGTAATCTGTGAGTACTCTGAGGTAATCTGTGAGTACTCTGAGGTAATCTGTGAGTACTCTGAGGTAATCTGTAAATAATCTGAGAGTAATCTGTGAGTACTCTGAGGTAATCTGAGAGTAATCTGTGAGTACTCTGAGGTAATCTGAGTAATCTGTGAGTACTCTGAGGTAATCTGAGAGTAATCTGAGTAATCTGAGAGTAATCTGTGAGTAATCTGTGAGTACTCTGAGGTAATCTGTGAGTACTCTGAGGTAATCTGTAAGTAATCTGAGAGTAATCTGTGAGTACTCTGAGGTAATCTGTAAGTAATCTGAGAGTAATCTGTGAGTAATTGTAATCTATTACTTCCCACAGATCAGACCTCTGAATGTTGAAGGGACCTTGAACCTGCTGAGCTCAGAGCCGCCTCGTCTCATCTACTTCAGCAACACCTCATCAGGTAACGGCCCCAAAGCATCATGGGAAGTGTAGTTAACCTGTGTCTTTTACAACCCCAAAGTATCATGGGAACTGTAGTTAACCTGTATGTCTTTACAGCCCCAAAGCATCATGGGAAGTGTAGTTAACCTGTATGTCTTTACAGCCCCAAAGTATCATGGGAAGTGTAGTTAACCTGTATGTCTTTACAGCCCCAAAGCATCATGGGACGTGTAGTTAACCTGTATGTCTTTACAGCCCCAAAGCATCATGGGAAATGTAGTTAACCTGTGTCTTTACAGCCTCAAAGCATCATGAGAAATGTAGTTAACCTGTGTCTTTACAGCCCCAACGCATCATGGGAAGTGTAGTTAACCTGTATGTCTTTACAGCCCCAAAGCATCATGGGAAATGTAGTTAACCTGTGTCTTTACAGCCTCAAAGCATCATGGGAAATGTAGTTAACTTGTGTCTTTACAACCCCAAAGTATCATGGGACGTGTAGTTAACCTGTATGTATTTACAACCCCAAAGCATCATGGGAAGTGTAGTTAACAGTGTATCTGTCCTCAGAGGGGGACCTGACCAAAGCATCATGGGAAGTGTAGTTAACAGTGTATCTGTCCTCAGACCAAAGCATCATGGGAAGTGTAATTAACAGTGTATCTGTTCTCAGAGGGTGACCTAACCAAAGCATCATGGGAAGTGTAGTTAACAGTGTATCTGTCCTCAGAGGGGGACCTGACCAAAGCATCATGGGAAGTGTAGTTAACAGTGTATCTGTCCTCAGAGGGGGACCTGACCAAAGCATCATGGGAAGTGTAGTTAACAGTGTATCTGTCCTCAGAGGGGGACCTGACCAAAGCATCATGGGAAATGTAGTTAACAGTGTATCTGTCCTCAGAGGGGGAGCTGACCATCCCAGAGACATCGGACTACAGCAGGAAGTTGATGGTTCGAACTCGCAGCAAGAGGAAGTTCCTCTTTAAGGTTCCTGAGGAGGAGCGCCTTCAGCAGAGGAGGTGATGCAGTTATTACACTTATTACACGCTTATTACACTTATTACACACTTATTACACACTTATTACAATTATTACACTTATTACACTTATTCTTACACTTACTTATTACACACTTATTACACTTATTATTACAATTATTACACTTATTACACTTATTATTACACTTATTTCAATTATTACACTTACTTATTACACTTATTATTACACTTATTATTACACTTATTTCAATTATTACACGTACTTATTACACTTATTATTACACTTATTTCAATTATTACACTTACTTATTACACTTATTATTACACTTATTATTACGCTTTTTACACTAATTATTACACTTATTACACTTATCACACGTATTACACTTATTACACTTACTTATTACACTTATGACACTTGTGTAATTACACTTATTAAAATATTACGCTTATTACATATATTACACTTATTAAAATTATTACACATATTACACTTATTAAAATTATTACGCTTATTACACTTACTACACTTATTAAACATGTATTACACTTATTAAAATTATTACACTTATTAAAACTATTACACTTATTCAAGTATTACTATTAAACTTATTCAATTATTACACTTATTAAAACTATTACACTTTTTACACTTATTAAAATTATTACACTTATTAAAAGTATTACACTTATTACGCTTATTACACTTGTTGCGCTTATTACACTTACTACACTTATTAAAATTATTACACTTATTAAAAGTATTACACTTATTACGCTTATTACACTTGTTGCGCTTATTACACTTACTACACTTATTAAAATTATTACACTTATTAAAAGTATTACACTTATTACGCTTATTACACTTATTAAAATTATTACGCTTATTACACTTGTTGCGCTTATTACACTTACTACACTTATTAAAATTATTACACTTATTAAAAGTATTACACTTATTACGCTTATTACACTTATTAAAATTATTACGCTTATTACACTTGTTGCGCTTATTACACTTACTACACTTATTAAAATTATTACACTTATTAAAAGTATTACACTTATTACGCTTACTACACTTATTAAAATTATTACACTTATTACAATTAAAATTATTACACTTATTACACTTATTACGCTTATTACACTTTTACACTTATTACACTTACTACACTTATTAAAATTATTACACTTATTACAACTATTAAAATGATTACACTTATTACGCTTATTACACTTATTAAAACTATTAATTATTACACTTATTACACTTGTTAAAATGATTACACTTATTACACTTATTAAAATGATTACACTTTTTAAAATGATTACACTTATTAAAACTATTACACTTATTACATTTATTACACTTATTACGATTATTACACTTATTAAAATTATTACACCTATTACACTTATTACACTTATTAAAATTATTAATGTAAAACTATTACATTTATTACAATTACAATTATTACACTTATTAAAATTATTACACTTATTAAAATTATTACACCTATTACAATTATTACACTTATTAAAATTATTACACTTATTACATTTATTACAATTACAATTGTTACACTTATTAAAATGATTACACCTATTACACTTATTACATTTATTACAATTACAATTATTACACTTATTACAATTATTACACTTATTAAACTAGAGAAGTTCTAAAACAATGGGCCTCGTTCACCAAAGTGAACACACAGAGTTTTCTCTTAAATATCGTTTGGTGAATGAGGCTCGTTGACACAGACATCCCATAATACCCAGCCCTCGTTTAACACTGCCTTCAATGGGTTTTAATGGTGTATATTAGTGTGTCTGTGTGTGTGTGTGTGTGTGTGTGTGTGTGTGTGTGTGTGTGTGTGTCTGTGTGTGTATTAATGTGTGTATCTCTGTGTGTGTGTGTATTAATGTATGTGTGTGTGTGTCTCTCTGTGTGTGTGTATTCTGTATTATATTATTAATTATATTAATATATATTATATCTGTATTAACGTGTGTGTATTTCAGGGAGATGTGTGTATTAATGTGTGTGTGTGTGTGTGTGTGTGTGTGTGTGTGTGTATATTAACGTGTGTGTATTTCAGGGAGATGTGTGTATTAATGTGTGTGTATTAATGTGTGTGTGTGTGTGTGTCTCTCTGTGTGTGTGTATTCTGTATTATATTATTAATTATATTAATATATATTATATCTGTATTAACGTGTGTGTATTTCAGGGAGATGTGTGTATTAATGTGTGTGTGTGTGTGTATTAATGTGTGTGTATTAATGTGTGTGTATTTCAGGGAGATGTGTGTATTAACGTGTGTGTATTAATGTGTGTGTATGTATGTGTGTGTGTATCTATGTGTGTGTATTCTGTATTATATTATTAATGTATTAATGTGTATTATGTCTGTATTAATGTGTGTGTATTAGAGTGTGTGTATTAACGTTGTGTATTTCAGGGAGATGTGTGTATTAATGTGTGTGTGTGTGTGTGTATTAATGTGTGTGTATTAATGTGTGTGTATTAATGTGTGTGTATTTCAGGGAGATGTGTGTATTAATGTGTGTGTGTGTGTATTATGTGTGTATTAACGTGTGTGTATTTCAGGGATGTGTGTATTATGTGTGTATTAATGTGTGTGTATTTTAGTGTGTATGTATATGTGTGTGTATTAATGTGTGTGTATTTCAGGGATGATGTGTGTATTAATGTGTGTGTATTAATGTGTGTATTTCAGTGTGTGTATTAATGTGTATTAATGTGTGTGTGTGTGTATTAATGTGTGTGTATTAATGTGTGTGTATTAATGTGTGTATTAATGTGTGTGTATTTCAGGGAGATGTGTGTATTAACGTGTGTATTAACGTTTTGTATTCCAGGGAGATGTGTGTATTAATGTGTGTGTATTAGTGTGTGTGTATTTCAGGGATGATGTGTGTATTAATGTGTGTGTGTATTAATGTGTGTATTAACGTTGTGTATTTCAGGGAGATGTGTGTATTAATGTGTGTATTAACGTTGTGTATTTCAGGGAGATGTGTGTATTAATGTGTGTATTAATGTGTGTGTATTTCAGGGAGATGTGTGTATTAATGTGTGTGTATTAATGTGTGTGTATTTCAGGGAGATGTGTGTATTAATGTGTGTATTAACGTTGTGTATTTCAGGGAGATGTGTGTATTAATGTGTGTGTGTGTGTGTATTAATGTGTGTGTATTTCAGGGAGATGTGTGTATTAATGTGTGTGTATTTCAGGGAGATGTGTGTATTAATGTGTGTGTATTTCAGGGAGATGTGTGTATTAATGTTGTGTATTTCAGGGAGATGTGTGTATTAATGTGTGTGTATTTCAGGGAGATGTGTGTATTAATGTGTGTATTAACGTTGTGTATTTCAGGGAGATGTGTGTATTAATGTGTGTATTAACGTTGTGTATTTCAGGGAGATGTGTGTATTAATGTGTGTGTATTTCAGGGAGATGTGTGTATTAATGTGTGTATTAACGTTGTGTATTCCAGGGAGATGTGTGTATTAATGTGTGTGTGTGTATTAATGTGTGTGTATTAATGTGTGTGTATTTCAGGGAGATGTGTGTATTAATGTGTGTGTGTGTATTAATGTGTGTATTAACGTTGTGTATTTCAGGGAGATGTGTGTATTAATGTGTGTATTAACGTTGTGTATTTCAGGGAGATGTGTGTATTAATGTGTGTATTAATGTGTGTGTATTTCAGGGAGATGTGTGTATTAATGTGTGTGTATTTCAGGGAGATGTGTGTATTAATGTGTGTATTAACGTTGTGTATTTCAGGGAGATGTGTGTATTAATGTGTGTGTATTTCAGGGAGATGTGTGTATTAATGTTGTGTATTTCAGGGAGATGTGTGTATTAATGTGTGTATTAATGTGTGTATTAATGTGTGTGTATTTCAGGGAGATGTGTGTATTAATGTGTGTATTAATGTGTGTGTATTTCAGGGAGATGTGTGTATTAATGTGTGTATTAATGTGTGTATTAATGTGTGTGTATTTCAGGGAGATGTGTGTATTAATGTGTGTATTAACGTTGTGTATTTCAGGGAGATGCTGAGAGATCCAGAGCTCCGGTCAAAGATGATTTCTAATCCCACAAACTTCAACCATGTGGCCCACATGGGACCAGGAGACGGCATGCAGGTCCTCATGGACCTCCCTCTGGTAACTCCTCCTCTTCCTCTCCTCCTCTTCCTCTCCTCTTCCTCTTCTCTTCCTGCCAGCATGTTCTCTTCTTCTCCTCTTCCTCTCCTCCTCTTCCTGCCGGCATGCTCTCCTCTTCTTCTCCTCTTCTCCTCTTCCTATCCTCTTCCTCTCCTCCTCTTCCTGCCAGCATGTTCTCTTCTTCTCCTCTTCCTCTCCTCTTCCTGCCAGCATGTTCTCTTCTTCTCCTCTGACAGCTGTGTGTGGCTGGAGGGGATACAGCTACGGTGATGCCGGTTAACTTTAGACACCAAAACACCACGGTAAAGATTTAAACTCTCCTGAGGAACAAACGCACCGTTCCTGGCTCAAAGTAGGAAATCACTTCACTCGGTGTCTTAGGCTACGTTTAGACTTAAACCATCAAAAGTGGCGTTGCGTTCTCACTTTTTATTCTGCGTTTAGATGAGCGTTATGGGGGGGGATCTGCGTGCACAAAAAATACGTCTGAAAAAGTGGAAAAAAAGACTAAAAAATATTGGAAATATTCAAAAACATTGGAAAAAGCAGCAAAAGAACGTCTGAAAAAGTGTCATTAACATGAAAAAAGAATCATCGAAAAAGCAAAAAAAGATTTCGGTAAAAGTGGCATAATGATTGGAAGAAGCGGCAAAAAACACGTCTAAAAACACGTCTAAAAAAGCAGCAAAAAAACGTCTGAAAAAGTGGCATAAACTTTGGAGAAAAAAAACATCAGAAAAAGCACAAAAAAGACTCCAAAAATATTGGAAATATTCAAAAACATTGGAAAAAAACATCTGATAAAGTAGCAAAAACTTTGGAAAAAGCAGCAAAGAGATGTAGGGAAAAGTGGCATAAACATTGAAAAAAAAATAAGAAAAAGCACAAAAAAGACTGAAAAAGCATCAAAATATTGGAGAAAAACGTCTGAAAAAGTGGTAAAAACTTTGGAAAAAGCAGCAAAAAACACGGCTGAAAAACTGTCATTAACATGAAAAAAGAATCATTGAAAAAGCAGAAAAGAAATATTGGTAAAAGTGGCATAATCATTGGAAAAAGCAGCAAAAAACACATCTAAAAAAGCAACAAAAAACACTTCTGAAAAAGCATAAAAAACTTTGGAAAAAAAACATCAGAAAAAGCAAAAAAAAGACTCCAAAAATATTGGAAATATTCAAAAATAGTTGAAAAACACGTCTGAAAAAGTGGCAAAAAACACGTCTAAAAACAGCATCAGAAAAACGTCGGGAAAAGTGGCAAAAACATTTTTTTTAAAATCATCGAAAATAATAAAACTAAAAAAAAAATGCTGGAAAAAGTGACTAAAACATGGGAAACAAAAACATTGGAAAAGTTGGTCATCCAGCCGTCTGGGCTCTAGTCTGTATCTCTGACAGCCCTGGCCCCCCATAAGCCCCGCCCACTGACCCTATACACCATGTGATTGTTAAGCCCCGCCCACTGACCCTATACACCATGTGATTGTTAAGCCCCGCCCACTGACCCTATACACCATGTGATTGTTAAGCCCCGCCCACTGACCCTATACACCATGTGATTGTTAAGCCCCGCCCACTGACCCTATACCCCTTGTGATTGGTCCGTCTAGATGTCAGGGCTCTAGTCTGTATCTCTTCCAGCTCTGTTCATCTCACTGACTCCTCCTCCTCTCCTCCCTCCCTCCCCCCTCCCCCTGATCTTCAGGTTGGTGATGTCATCTCCCTCTCCCCCCTCCCCCTCTCCCTCCCCCCTCCTCTTCCTCCTCTTCCTCCCGTCTCACCCTCATCTCCCCCCCTCCAACTTCGAGCACGTCTATCACATGACCTCGGCGTCGGCCGGGGCCTTCCTGCCGAAAGACGCTTCCTCTTCTTCTTCTTCTTCTTCCTCCCATCAGAGCCTCCTGCAGCCTTCCTCCTCCTCCTCTTCCTCTCCCTCCACCTCCTCTCTGGTAGGCCAGCCCCCCCCCCACACCTCCCTCACTAATCCAACCATTCCCTCCCCCCCTTCCCCCATAGAGAAAACATCTGAACTAGGGCTGTTCTCTCTCAGTGTAACTCTCATCAGTTTAATGTTTGAAGCACAAACGGACATTTGGAAAAACAAAAAAATTGGTTCAAATATCCAGTTTTAAATTTTTTTTTCTGCTGACAAATTAAAAAATTGGATCTTTAAACTGTTTTTTCCAATTTTCTGTTTTTTATTCAGAGGATCAGAAATTTAGAAAATTACAAAAAATTGTGTCTGGGCTCCAATTATTCGGGTTTTGACAAAGTTTGCCGTACTAGAAATAAAGCTTCTGTAACTATGGGGAACGAAAACCTCGAAGCCATGGGAAGCATCTGGACCCATAGTTGGTGAGATGTCTGGAAAATATGGACCGGACAGCTTGAGATGTCAGTTCTCTAAATTCTTAAACTTCACAGTACATTTTATTCTTCTCTTTTAATGTTTTTAAATAGTTTTTAATTGTTTTCTAACAGCTCTTCCATGTTTTATGTAAAGCACTTTGAATTGCCCTGTTGCTGAAATGTGCTCTATAAATAAAGCTGCCTTGCTTATTCATAATACTGCCATGGTATTCTCTCCCTCGTTACACCTAGCTAGCCCCCCCCACTAGAAACCATCAGTAGCCCCTCTGACCCCAAACTATCAGATTTTAGTGTTTTTGGTCCATAAGCAGTTAATGAGCTGCATATTCCCCAAAGTAGAGGGAGAGAATACCATGGCAGTATTACTGAATAATTGGAGCTCAGATGCAATTTTAGTAATTTTCTAAATTTCTGATCCGAAAATGAAAATTGGAAAAACAGTTTAAAGATCCAATTTTTTAAATTTTTCATGGTGGAAAAAAAAATGAAAAACTGGATATTTTAACCCATTTTTTTTTTTTTTCCTTAGAGAATTGAACTGATGAGGGTAACACGGACCGACTAACACTCATTCAATCATATCGACTAATGGATTAGTTGATTTAGTCGACAGATCTGTAAATCTGAGTTTCTCCACTAAGAGTCATGTTAAAGCACCACTTTAGTTATTGTGTTTACCAGAGATGAGCTTGTACGTTTCTTAGAAATAAGTCATTCAGCATGAAAACAGCATCAGACATGACTAATGGACTAAAGAGATCTGAGTTGACTAAGACCAAAACCACAGATTAGTCAACTAATCTACTAAGAGGGAGCAGCCCTAGATCTTATGTTAATGTACACAGACATTATTACATAATAATTAGTATGTTTTATGAAGTAATAATGAATAAAGTAATTATTACATTCTGCAGCTAAATAGTGTGTTAGCATGAGTCAAAGCTAGGGATGCACGACCTCGGTATCGGCCGATAAAAGCTTAAAATGATCGGCATCGGGAGATGTGAGTATTTCTGCCGATACGGTGGTGTGTGGCCTTTTTTATCTTAGAATTTATATCACGATTCTCTGCCACAATGTTTTTCTCATGAAGTGTAATGTTGAACCGTGGTGGTTGGCGGATTCTGGTCACCAGTAGCTGTACTGGGTTTTCATCAAGATGCATTTGGTTTATCTCCGAACTACCGGCTCGCTCGACGAGGGAAACACGTGACTAAAAGGCGCTCTGTAATTGGCTGAAGGGGAAGCCCTGAACGTTGGGAGAGCTGTTCTACCAAAATAAGTAGTAGTAGATAACTTTATTATCCCCGTGGGGCAGTTGGGTTTGCAGCACAATCGCAAGGCCCTTTATGACAAGACATCAGACATATAATACAAACAAATAGTCCTTACATCAGACATATGATCCAAACAAATAGTCCTTACATCAGACATATAATACAACCAAATAGTCCTTACATCAGACATATAATAAAAACAAATAGTCCTTACATCAGACATATAATAAAAACAAATAGTCCTTACATCAGACATATAATAAAAACAAATAGTCCTTACATCAGACATATAATAAAAACAAATAGTCCTTACATCAGACATATGATCCAAACAAATAGTCCTTACATCAGACATATGATCCAAACAAATAGTCCTTACATCAGACATATGATCCAAACAAATAGTCCTTACATCAGACATATGATCCAAACAAATAGTCCTTACATCAGACATATGATCCAAACAAATAGTCCTTACATCAGACATATGATCCAAACAAATAGTCCTTACATCAGACATATGATCCAAACAAATAGTCCTTACATCAGACATATGACACAAACAAATAGTCCTTACATCAGACATATGATACAAACAAATAGTCCTTACATCAGACATATGATCCAAACAAATAGTCCTTACATCAGACATATGACACAAACAAATAGTCCTTACATCAGACATATGATACAAACAAATAGTCCTTACATCAGACATATGATCCAAACAAATAGTCCTTACATCAGACGTATGATCCAAACAAATAGTCCTTACATCAGACATATGATCCAAACAAATAGTCCTTACATCAGACTTATGATACAAACAAATAGTCCTTACATCAGACTTATGATACAAACAAATAGTCCTTACATCAGACTTATGATCCCAACAAATAGTCCTTACATCAGACATATGATACAAACAAATAGTCCTTACATCAGACCTATAATACAAACAAATAGTCCTTACATCAGACTTATGATCCCAACAAATAGTCCTTACATCAGACATATGATCCAAACAAATAGTCCTTACATCAGACTTATGATACAAACAAATAGTCCTTACATCAGACATATGATCCAAACAAATAGTCCTTACATCAGACATATGATCCAAACAAATAGTCCTTACATCAGACATATGATCCAAACAAATAGTCCTTACATCAGACATATGATCCAAACAAATAGTCCTTACATCAGACATATGATCCAAACAAATAGTCCTTACATCAGACATATAATACAAACAAATAGTCCTTACATCAGACATATGATACAAACAAATAGTCCTTACATCAGACTTATGATCCCAACAAATAGTCCTTACATCAGACATATGATACAAACAAATAGTCCTTACATCAGACATATGATACAAACAAATAGTCCTTACATCAGACATATGATCCAAACAAATAGTCCTTACATCAGACATATGATCCAAACAA
>JABUOV010000221.1:32500-40000 GCA_025617405.1 Perca schrenkii
AGACAGCAGAGCCAATCAGAGTGTCCAGATGATAGCAGGAGACAGCAGAGCCAATCAGAGCGTCCAGATGAGAGCAGGAGACAGCAGAGCCAATCAGAGCGTCCAGATGAGAGCAGGGAGACAGCAGAGCCAATCAGAGCGTCCAGATGAGAGCAGGGAGACAGCAGAGCCAATCAGAGTGTCCAGATGAGAGCAGGAGACAGCAGAGCCAATCAGAGCGTCCAGATGAGAGCAGGGAGACAGCAGAGCCAATCAGAGCAGATATCATGTTAGTTTAATAATTAGCCTACTCTAATTTTTTATTAGATAACAGCTGTTCAGGAACCGAAAACACAGAGTTCAGTGTTTCAATAGTCTCTGACTTCCTGTTTCTGCTTCCTCTGAACACACACACACACACACACACACACACACACACACACACACACACACATACACACACACACACACACACACACACACACACACACACACACACACACACACACACACACACACACACACACACACACACACACACACACACACACACACACACACACACACACACACACACACACACACACACACACACACACACACACACACACACACACACACACACACACACACACACACACACACACTCTGTAATTTCCCAGAACACAGAAACTTTACAATATCACTTCCTGTTTGTGGTTCGAGCACCCCGATCGACAGGAAGTCCCTTCACTGTGAGAATCTTTTATCCGTTGTCCTCTCAGGTTAATAGTTCAATGTTGTTCTAAATATAATTTTGACATTTTTGTATTTTGTTCTGACATTTTTGTCACTTTTGCCGAACTTTTTGTAATTTTTTCCAAAATCTTTGCCACTTTTTCTGACGTTTTTGCCGAATTGTTTGTAATTTTTTCTGTTTTTTTTTGGTGTGATTCTTATTTTCCAGTGTGGCCTTCTGGGAAGTTGAGTTTGACCCACCCAGGCTGGTATTGCCGATACCAATACCAATACTTTTTATCTAGAGGGAAAGTATCCAGTAGCATATGAACATATGCTAAACCTATATTAAAAATCTAATTAACTTATAACACAGTAGTCACAGTAAGAAGTGCAAGAGTACAGCTGGAGGTAGAAATTGTTCTTTTGTCTATTGTCCTCCCTGCCATGACTAGCTGGTCATGGCAGGTAATGATAGAAAGATAAAAAGATCTCTCTAAATTATATTAGTTTTAACTATGGGCTATATGCAGCCTCTCTCAATACACTCTCAGCACTGATCTCGGGAAAACTACTCATTGTTGCATTTATTTCATTAGGATAGCTTACTTTATGTTTCACTAGTATTTACTATTTGAACACTGCTTTCTGTTAGCTTGTTGTAAGAAGTAGTTCCTTCCCCTAACCGGATATAATTAGACTTTTCTGGTGACGACAAGTTACTTATGATAACATAAACACTCAACCAAATCACTGAGTTTAAATATCGATCTTCTTATATGAGAATCGAGAGCAGGAGACGTTGGGATCGTAAATATCGATACTTTAGTATCGATCCGCACATCACTATCGGAGACTTGAAAGAGGAGGAAGTGCCTCTGTAAAGGGACTGTGTGATACCATTTAGACGCACCACTTTAGGACAAAACGTGTTGTCAGTAATAGGAGGTAAACTGTGGAATAGCTCGCCCCTCCCAATAAGAGAGGGTCCTACATTCGTTAAAACGGTGGCTTCTAGAAAACCAGAGATGCTCTCATGTTTAACAGTCCCACATTTCTTCACCCAGAGCCTTTCACTGGGAAATCAAATGAGGCGTTGTCTCTAACGCTAACTGACGGTGAACCAGTCTGAGACAAGATGTGTTAGAGACGATAAATTAATTATAAAATACATTTTGGCCCACCTAGTTTTTGTCACTTTTGCAGACATTTTTTCTGACATTTTTTGTCACTTTTGCCAAATTTGTTTAAACTTTTTCTGACATTTTTTGCTGAAATTTTTCTGATGTTTTTGCTGAAATTTTTCTGATGTTTTTGCCATTTTTGCTGAAATTTCTGTAAATTTTTCCAACGTTTTTGGGCGCTTCTTTTCTCTGACGTCTGAGGAACTGTTTCCTGACTTCTTCAGGACTTTATGTCGACCATAAACTGTGAGTGAGAAGACTATATGACACATGCAATAATACAGTCACATATATTTAATTAAATAAAAGCATGTCGATAATCTCTCCATGTCTGGCCCTTGGTGTGATTCTTATTTTCCAGTGTGGGAAGTTGAGTTTGACGTCATTGTTATGAATTCATCATTATTTCCACTAAATTTCGGCCCACCTAGTTTTTGTAACTTTTGCAGAAATGTTTTCTGACGTTTTTTCACTTTTGCTGAATTCTTTCCGATATCTCTAACGCTAACGGACGGTGAAGCAGTCTGAGACAAGATGTGTTAGAGACGATAAATTAATTATAAAATGACGCTTCTCTTTTAATCCTGAACACAAAACAATCCTTTTATTAACAAAAGCATATATTAAACATTAAGTTATAAAAATAAAAAAAGACATCTCTTTTTATCACAGTATATTATTATTATTATTATTATTAATTATATTTATTAATAACAATAATGTATAATAATTATTAAATATTGTCATATGACCAGTGTTGGGGAGCAACGGAATACAAGTACCATATATTCAGAATACAAATTAGGAGTAACTGTATTCTGTTACAGTTACAAATTTGGGCATTTTTAGGCTTTTATTTGGACAGGACAGCTTAGACATGAAAGGGGAGAGATGGAGGGGGGGGGGGACGACACGCAGCAAAGAGCTGCAGGCTGCAGGTAGGAGTCAAACCCACGGCCGCTGTGTGGAGGAACGAGCCCCCAATATATGGGCGCCTGCTGTACCAGGTGAGCTAACCAGGCGCACTACAGTTACAATTTAAATAGTCGGTATTTAGAATACAGTTACATTGTTGAAATCAATGGATTACATGACGAGACTTCAGTTTATTCACTCTCTGAATAAATTAACCCAACTGCATGCATTTCCCAGAAGCCCCCAATATGAAAAGGAAAGAATTAGCTATTTTGCGTGATCAGTCACAATGGAGTCGGAACCGGCACAACAGAGCCAGGACAGGAATGTGCTTCTATCTTTGAAATTCAAAGATATAATACTTATAAAATGCCATTCAATGTGGAAGCAATCCAAGTATTCAGAATAAGTTACTCAGATTGAGTACCGTAACGGAATACGTTATAAATTACATTTCTGTCCATGTCTCTGGAGGTGTGTCCATATCTCTAGAGGTGTGGTCAGGTACCTGTAGGTGTGTCCATATCTCTAGAGGTGTGGTCAGGGACCTGTAGGTGTGTCCATATCTCTGGGGGTGTGTCCATATCTCTGGAGGTGTGTCCATATCTCTGGGGGTGTGGTCAGGGACCTGTAGGTGTGTCCATATCTCTAGAGGGTGTGGTCAGGGACCTGTAGGTGTGTCCATATCTCTAGAGGTGTGGTCAGGGACCTGTAGGTGTGTCCATATCTCTGGGGGTGTGTCCATATCTCTGGGGGTGTGGTCAGGTACCTGTAAGTGTGTCCATATCTCTGGGGGTGTGGTCAGGTACCTGTAGGTGTGTCCATATCTCTGGGGGTGTGTCCATATCTCTAGAGGTGTGTCCATATCTCTAGAGGCGTGTCCATATCTCTGGGGGTGTGGTCAGGTACCTGTAGGTGTGTCCATATCTCTGGGGGTGTGGTCAGGTACCTGTAGGTGTGTCCATATCTCTGGGGGTGTGTCCATATCTCTGGGGGTGTGTCCATATCTCTGGGGGTGTGTCCATATCTCTGGGGGTGTGGTCAGGTACCTGTAGGTGTGTCCATATCTCTGGGGGTGTGGTCAGGTACCTGTAGGTGTGTCCATATCTCTGGGGGCGTGGTGAGGTATATGGAGGTGTGTCCATATCTCTGGGGGTGTGGTGAGGTATATGGAGGTGTGTCTATGTCTATAGGGCTGTGATCAGACAACTGGGGGCGTGGTCAGACCCATAGGGGCGTGTCCATAGGGGCGTGTCCATGTCCTCTGTGGACTCCCACCCGGGAAGTTTCTGGCTCTCGGTGGCCCCGTTGACCCCAGAGACCAGCAGCACCGCGTGGTCTCTGGGGTGTGGTCAGGTATCTGGAGGTCTGTCCATGTCTCTAGAGGTGTGTCCATATCTCTGGGGGCGTGGTCAGGTACCTGTAGGTGTGTCCATATCTCTGGGGGTGTGGTCAGGTACCTGTATGTGTGTCCATATCTCTGGGGGCGTGGTGAGGTATATGGAGGTCTGTCCATGTCTCTAGAGGTGTGTCCATATCTCTGGGGGCGTGGTCAGGTACCTGTAGGTGTGTCCATATCTCTGGGGGTGTGGTCAGGTACCTGTAGGTGTGTCCATATCTCTGGGGGCGTGGTCAGGTACCTGTAGGTGTGTCCATATCTCTGGGGGTGTGGTCAGGTACCTGTAGGTGTGTCCATATCTCTGGGGTGTGGTCAGGTATCTGGAGGTCTGTCCATGTCTCTAAAGGTGTGTCCATATCTCTGGGGGCGTGGTCAGGTACCTGTAGGTGTGTCCATATCTCTGGGGGTGTGGTCAGGTACCTGTAGGTGTGTCCATATCTCTGGGGGCGTGGTCAGGTACCTGTAGGTGTGTCCATATGCTCTAGAGGTGTGTCCATATCTCTGGGGGCGTGGTCAGGTACCTGTAGGTGTGTCCATATCTCTGGGGGCGTGGTCAGGTACTCTGTAGGTGTGTCCATATCTCTGGGGGCGTGGTGAGGTATATGGAGGTGTGTCCATGTCTCTAAAAGGGTGTGTCCATATCTCTGGGGGGCGTGGCTCAGGTACCTGTAGGTGTGTCCATATCTCTGGGGGGCGTGGTCAGGTACCTGTAGGTGTGTCCATATCTCTGGGGGGTGTGGTCAGGTACCTGTAGGTGTGTCCATATCTCTGGGGGCGTGGTCAGGTACCTGTAGGTGTGTCCATATCTCTGGGGGTGTGGTCAGGTACCTGTAGGTGTGTCCATATCTCTGGGGTGTGGTCAGGTATCTGGAGGTCTGTCCATGTCTCTAAAGGTGTGTCCATATCTCTGGGGGCGTGGTCAGGTACCTGTAGGTGTGTCCATATCTCTGGGGGCGTGGTGAGGTATATGGAGGTGTGTCCATGTCTATAGGGGCGTGATCAGACAACTGGGGGCGTGGTCAGACACATAGGGGCGTGTCCATGTCTCTGTGGGCGTGACCATGTCTCTGGGGGCGTGGCCATGTCTCTAGGGGTGTGACCATGTCTCTAGAGACCCGGGAAGTTTCTGGCTCTCGGTGGCCCCGTTAACCATATCTCTGGGGGTGTGTCCATGTCTATAGAGGTGTGACCATGTCTCTGTGGGCGTGGCCATGTTTCTAGAGGTGTGTCCATGTCTCTGTGGGCGTGGTCAGACCTCTGTGGACTCCCACCCGGGAAGTTTCTGGCTCTCGGTGGCCCCGTTGAGCTCAGACGAGACCCTGGTGGGCTGGACCTTGTTCTGGCTGCTGTCTCTGCTGCCGGCCCGGTTGCAGAGCCGCGCCACGCCTTGGCGCAGCTCCTTGCGGATGTTTTCGCTGGACAGCACGTAGAGGATGGGGTTGACGGCGCTGTTGACGGTGGACAGGCCCAGCGAGACGGTGTAGGGCGTGTACATGACCCTCTCCAGCAGGCAGCCGCCCCCCCCCAGCCCCGGGAAGTGGAACATGACGGCCCGGGCCAGCAGCACCGCGTGGTACGGAGCGAAGCACACCAGGAACAGGACCACCACGGCGGCAGCCAGCCAGCGCACGCGCTGCTTCTGCTCGTGGCGCAGGCCCGTGCTGCGCTGCACGCTCGCCAGGATGCTGCGGTTGCTCGCCACGAGCACGAGCAGCGGCAGCAGGAAGCCGATCGCCACGCGGGCGTAGTAGAAGCCCGTCACCATGGCGCTGCTCTGGCTCGGCTCGAAGCAGCGGTTCCCCGAGACCCGGGCGTCGCCCTCCGGCATGGTGAACACCGGCACGTGGCCCACGGCCACGACGGCCACGATGGCGAGCGAGACGAGCGCGGCGAGGCGCCGGTCGCGGACGCCGCGTGACTCCACGCTGTAGGCGATCGCCACGTAGCGGTCGCACGAGATGCAGCAGAGCAGGAAGATGCTCACGTACATGTTGGTGAAGAAGATGTAGCCGGTCACCTTCAGGAGGGAGCACAGGAGACTGTTACACACTGAGATATACACACTGATACACACACATATACACACATATACACACTGAGATATACACACTGATACACACACATATACACACTGAGATATACACACTGATACACACACATATACACACATATACACACTGAGATATACACACTGATACACACACATATACACACATATACACACTGAGATATACACACTGATACACACACATATACACACATATACACACTGAGATATACACACTGATACACACACATATACACACACATATACACACTGAGATATACACACTGATACACACACATATACACACACATATACACACTGAGATATACACACTGATACACACACATATACACACATATACACACTGAGATATACACACTGATACACACACATATACACACACATATACACACACTGAGATATACACACTGATACACACACATATACACACACATATACACACTGAGATATACACACTGATACACACAGATACACACACAGATACACACAGATATACACACATATACACAGATATACACATATACACACACAGATATACACACAGATACACACACATATACACACTGATACACACAGATACACACAGATATACACACTGATACACACAGATACACACAGATATACACATGATACACACAGATACACACAGATATACACACAGATACACACAGATACACACACAGATACACACAGATACACACAGATACACACAGATACACACATACACAGATACACACAGAGATACACACAGATACACACAGATACACACAGATACACACAGATATACACAGATACACACAGAGATACACACAGATACACACAGATACACACAGATATACACACAGCCGGTCATCTTCAGGAGGGAGCACAGGAGTCACCATCAGAAGTTATACACAGAGACACACACACACACACACACACACACACACACAGACACACACACACACACACACACACACACACACACACACACAGATACACACACACACACACAGACACACACACACACACACACACACACACACACACACACACACACACACACACACACACACACACACACACACACACACACACACACACACACACACAGATACACACACACACACACACACACACACACACACACACAGATACACACACACACACACACACACAGACACACACACACACACACACACACACACACACACACACAGATACACACACACACACACACACACACACACAGACACACA
>JABUOV010000221.1:42500-62500 GCA_025617405.1 Perca schrenkii
CTCATCACCTAGAGGAGAATCTGTCTCTGTCTGTCCTCTCTCTCATCACCTAGAGGAGAATCTGTCTCTGTCTGTCCTCTCTCATCACCTAGAGGAGAATCTGTCTCTGTCTGTCCTCTCTCTCATCACCAAGAGGAGAATCTGTCTCTGTCTGTCCTCTCTCTCATCACCAAGAGGAGAATCTGTCTCTGTCTGTCCTCTCTCATCACCAAGAGGAGAATCTGTCTCTGTCTGTCCTCTCTCTCATCACCAAGAGGAGAATCTGTCTCTGTCTGTCCTCTCTCTCATCACCTAGAGGAGAATCTGTCTCTGTCTGTCCTCTCTCATCACCAAGAGGAGAATCTGTCTCTGTCTGTCCTCTCTCTCATCACCAAGAGGAGAATCTGTCTCTGTCTGTCCTCTCTCATCACCTAGAGGAGAATCTGTCTCTGTCTGTCCCTCTCTCATCACCAAGAGGAGAATCTGTCTCTGTCTGTCTCTCTCTCACCACCTAGAGGAGAATCTGTCTCTGTCTGTCCTCTCTCTCATCACCTAGAGGAGAATCTGTCTCTGTCTGTCCTCTCTCATCACCTAGAGGAGAATCTGTCTCTGTCTGTCCTCTCTCTCATCACCTAGAGGAGAATCTGTCTCTGTCTGTCCTCTCTCTCATCACCTAGAGGAGAATCTGTCTCTGTCTGTCCCTCTCTCATCACCTAGAGGAGAATCTGTCTCTGTCTGTCTCTCTCTCATCACCAAGAGGAGAATCTGTCTCTGTCTGTCCTCTCTCTCATCACCTAGAGGGAGAATCTGTCTGTGTCTGCCCTCTCTCATCACCAAGAGGAGAATCTGTCTCTGTCTGTCCTCTCTCTCATCACCTAGAGGAGAATCTGTCTCTGTCTGTCCTCTCTCATCACCTAGAGGAGAATCTGTCTCTGTCTGTCCTCTCTCTCATCACCTAGAGGAGAATCTGTCTCTGTCTGTCCTCTCTCTCATCACCTAGAGGAGAATCTGTCTCTGTCTGTCCTCTCTCATCACCTAGAGGAGAATCTGTCTCTGTCTGTCCTCTCTCTCATCACCAAGAGGAGAATCTGTCTCTGTCTGTCCTCTCTCATCACCTAGAGGAGAATCTGTCTCTGTCTGTCCTCTCTCTCATCACCTAGAGGAGAATCTGTCTCTGTCTGTTCTCTCTCATCACCTAGAGGAGAATCTGTCTCTGTCTGTCCTCTCTCATCACCAAGAGGAGAATCTGTCTCTGTCTGTCCTCTCTCTCATCACCAAGAGGAGAATCTGTCTCTGTCTGTCCTCTCTCATCACCTAGAGGAGAATCTGTCTCTGTCTGTCCCTCTCTCATCACCAAGAGGAGAATCTGTCTCTGTCTGTCCTCTCTCTCATCACCTAGAGGAGAATCTGTCTCTGTCTGTCCTCTCTCTCATCACCTAGAGGAGAATCTGTCTCTGTCTGTCCTCTCTCATCACCTAGAGGAGAATCTGTCTCTGTCTGTCCTCTCTCTCATCACCAAGAGGAGAATCTGTCTCTGTCTGTCCTCTCTCTCATCACCAAGAGGAGAATCTGTCTCTGTCTGTCCTCTCTCATCACCTAGAGGAGAATCTGTCTCTGTCTGTCCTCTCTCATCACCAAGAGGAGAATCTGTCTCTGTCTGTCCTCTCTCTCATCACCTAGAGGAGAATCTGTCTCTGTCTGTCCTCTCTCTCATCACCTAGAGGAGAATCTGTCTCTGTCTGTCCTCTCTCATCACCTAGAGGAGAATCTGTCTCTGTCTGTCCTCTCTCTCATCACCTAGAGGAGAATCTGTCTCTGTCTGTCCTCTCTCTCATCACCAAGAGGAGAATCTGTCTCTGTCTGTCCTCTCTCATCACCTAGAGGAGAATCTGTCTCTGTCTGTCCTCTCTCATCACCAAGAGGAGAATCTGTCTCTGTCTGTCCTCTCTCTCATCACCTAGAGGAGAATCTGTCTCTGTCTGTCCTCTCTCATCACCTAGAGGAGAATCTGTCTCTGTCTGTCCTCTCTCATCACCTAGAGGAGAATCTGTCTCTGTCTGTCCTCTCTCATCACCTAGAGGAGAATCTGTCTCTGTCTGTCCTCTCTCTCATCACCTAGAGGAGAATCTGTCTCTGTCTGTCCTCTCTCTCATCACCTAGAGGAGAATCTGTCTCTGTCTGTCCTCTCTCTCATCACCTAGAGGAGAATCTGTCTCTGTCTGTCCTCTCTCATCACCTAGAGGAGAATCTGTCTCTGTCTGTCCTCTCTCATCACCAAGAGGAGAATCTGTCTCTGTCTGTCCCTCTCTCATCACCTAGAGGAGAATCTGTCTCTGTCTGTCCTCTCTCATCATGTCACCTAAGAGGAGAATCTGTCTCTGTCTGTCCTCTCTCTCATCACCTAGAGGAGAATCTGTCTCTGTCTGTCCTCTCTCTCATCACCTAGAGGAGAATCTGTCTCTGTCTGTCCTCTCTCTCATCACCTAGAGGAGAATCTGTCTCTGTCTGTCCTCTCTCTCATCACCTAGAGGAGAATCTGTCTCTGTCTGTCCTCTCTCTCATCACCAAGAGGGAGAATCTGTCTCTGTCTGTCCTCTCTCATCACCTAGAGGAGAATCTGTCTCTGTCTGTCCCTCTCTCATCACCTAGAGGAGAATCTGTCTCTGTCTGTCCTCTCTCTCATCACCTAGAGGAGAATCTGTCTCTGTCTGTCCTCTCTCTCATCACCTAGAGGAGAATCTGTCTCTGTCTGTCCTCTCTCATCACCTAGAGGAGAATCTGTCTCTGTCTGTTCTCTCTCATCACCTAGAGGAGAATCTGTCTCTGTCTGTCTCTCTCTCATCACCAAGAGGAGAATCTGTCTCTGTCTGTCCTCTCTCTCATCACCAAGAGGAGAATCTGTCTCTGTCTGTCCTCTCTCATCACCTAGAGGAGAATCTGTCTCTGTCTGTCCTCTCTCTCATCACCTAGAGGAGAATCTGTCTCTGTCTGTCCTCTCTCATCACCTAGAGGAGAATCTGTCTCTGTCTGTCCCTCTCTCATCACCTAGAGGAGAATCTGTCTCTGTCTGTCCTCTCTCTCATCACCTAGAGGAGAATCTGTCTCTGTCTGTCCTCTCTCTCATCACCTAGAGGAGAATCTGTCTCTGTCTGTCCTCTCTCTCATCACCAAGAGGAGAATCTGTCTCTGTCTGTCCTCTCTCATCACCTAGAGGAGAATCTGTCTCTGTCTGTTCTCTCTCATCACCTAGAGGAGAATCTGTCTCTGTCTGTCCCTCTCTCTCATCACCTAGAGGGAGAATCTGTCTCTGTCTGTCCTCTCTCATCACCAAGAGGAGAATCTGTCTCTGTCTGTCCTCTCTCTATCACCAAGAGGAGAATCTGTCTCTGTCTGTCCTCTTTCATCACCAAGAGGGAGAATCTGTCTCTGTCTGTCCTCTCTCATCACCTAGAGGAGAATCTGTCTCTGTCTGTCTCTCTCTCATCACCTAGAGGGAGAATCTGTCTCTGTCTGTCCTCTCTCATCACCTAGAGGAGAATCTGTCTCTGTCTGTCCTCTCTCATCACCTAGAGGAGAATCTGTCTCTGTCTGTCCTCTCTCTCATCACCTAGAGGAGAATCTGTCTCTGTCTGTCCTCTCTCATCACCTAGAGGAGAATCTGTCTCTGTCTGTCCTCTCTCTCATCACCTAGAGGAGAATCTGTCTCTGTCTGTCCTCTCTCTCATCACCAAGAGGAGAATCTGTCTCTGTCTGTCCTCTCTCTCATCACCAAGAGGAGAATCTGTCTCTGTCTGTCCTCTCTCTCATCACCTAGAGGAGAATCTGTCTCTGTCTGTTCTCTCTCATCACCTAGAGGAGAATCTGTCTCTGTCTGTCCTCTCTCATCACCAAGAGGAGAATCTGTCTCTGTCTGTCCTCTCTCTCATCACCAAGAGGAGAATCTGTCTCTGTCTGTCCTCTCTCTCATCACCAAGAGGAGAATCTGTCTCTGTCTGTCCCTCTCTCATCACCAAGAGGAGAATCTGTCTCTGTCTGTCCTCTCTCTCATCACCAAGAGGAGAATCTGTCTCTGTCTGTCCTCTCTCATCACCAAGAGGAGAATCTGTCTCTGTCTGTCCTCTCTCTCATCACCAAGAGGAGAATCTGTCTCTGTCTGTCCTCTCTCTCATCACCAAGAGGAGAATCTGTCTCTGTCTGTCTCTCTCTCATCACCAAGAGGAGAATCTGTCTCTGTCTGTCCTCTCTCATCACCAAGAGGAGAATCTGTCTCTGTCTGTCCTCTCTCATCACCAAGAGGAGAATCTGTCTCTGTCTGTCCTCTCTCATCACCAAGAGGAGAATCTGTCTCTGTCTGTCCTCTCTCATCACCAAGAGGAGAATCTGTCTCTGTCTGTCCTCTCTCTCATCACCTAGAGGAGAATCTGTCTCTGTCTGTCCTCTCTCATCACCAAGAGGAGAATCTGTCTCTGTCTGTCCTCTCTCTCATCACCAAGAGGAGAATCTGTCTCTGTCTGTCCTCTCTCTCATCACCAAGAGGAGAATCTGTCTCTGTCTGTCCTCTCTCATCACCTAGAGGAGAATCTGTCTCTGTCTGTTCTCTCTCATCACCTAGAGGAGAATCTGTCTCTGTCTGTCCTCTCTCATCACCTAGAGGAGAATCTGTCTCTCTATCTCCTCTCTCATCACCGAGAGGAGAATCTGTCTCTGTCTGTCCTCTCTCTCATCACCAAGAGGAGAATCTGTCTCTGTCTGTCCTCTCTCATCACCAAGAGGAGAATCTGTCTCTGTCTGTCCTCTCTCTCATCACCAAGAGGAGAATCTGTCTCTGTCTGTCCTCTCTCTCATCACCAAGAGGAGAATCTGTCTCTGTCTGTCCTCTCTCTCATCACCTAGAGGAGAATCTGTCTCTGTCTGTCCTCTCTCTCATCACCAAGAGGAGAATCTGTCTCTGTCTGTCCTCTCTCATCACCAAGAGGAGAATCTGTCTCTGTCTGTCCTCTCTCATCACCAAGAGGAGAATCTGTCTCTGTCTGTCCTCTCTCATCACCTAGAGGAGAATCTGTCTCTGTCTGTCCTCTCTCTCATCACCAAGAGGAGAATCTGTCTCTGTCTGTCCTCTCTCATCACCAAGAGGGAGAATCTGTCTCTGTCTGTCCTCTCTCTCATCACCCAAGAGGGAGAATCTGTCTCTGTCTCTCCTCTCTCTCATCACCAAGAGGAGAATCTGTCTCTGTCTGTCCTCTCTCTCATCACCAAGAGGAGAATCTGTCTCTGTCTGTCCTCTCTCATCACCAAGAGGAGAATCTGTCTCTGTCTGTCCTCTCTCATCACCAAGAGGAGAATCTGTCTCTGTCTGTCCTCTCTCTCATCACCTAGAGGAGAATCTGTCTCTGTCTGTCCTCTCTCTATCACCAAGAGGAGAATCTGTCTCTGTCTGTCCTCTCTCTCATCACCAAGAGGAGAATCTGTCTCTGTCTGTCCTCTCTCATCACCAAGAGGAGAATCTGTCTCTGTCTGTCCTCTCTCTCATCACCAAGAGGAGAATCTGTCTCTGTCTGTCCTCTCTCATCACCAAGAGGAGAATCTGTCTCTGTCTGTCCCTCTCTCATCACCTAGAGGGGAGAATTCTGTCTCCTGTCTGTCCTCTCCTCTCATCACTTCAAGAGGAGAATCTGTCTCTGTCTGTCCTCTCTCATCACCAAGAGGAGAATCTGTCTCTGTCTGTCCCTCTCATCACCAAGAGGAGAATCTGTCTCTGTCTGTCCTCTCTCATCACCTAGAGGAGAATCTGTCTCTGTCTGTCCTCTCTCATCACCAAGAGGAGAATCTGTCTCTGTCTGTCCTCTCTCTCATCACCAAGAGGAGAATCTGTCTCTGTCTGTCCTCTCTCATCACCAAGAGGAGAATCTGTCTCTGTCTGTCCTCTCTCATCACCAAGAGGAGAATCTGTCTCTGTCTGTCCTCTCTCATCACCAAGAGGAGAATCTGTCTCTGTCTGTCCTCTCATCACCAAGAGGAGAATCTGTCTCTGTCTGTCCTCTCTCATCACCAAGAGGAGAATCTGTCTCTGTCTGTCCTCTCTCATCACCAAGAGGAGAATCTGTCTCTGTCTGTCCTCTCTCATCACCTAGAGGAGAATCTGTCTCTGTCTGTCCTCTCTCTCATCACCAAGAGGAGAATCTGTCTCTGTCTGTCCTCTCTCTCATCACCAAGAGGAGAATCTGTCTCTGTCTGTCCTCTCTCTCATCACCTAGAGGAGAATCTGTCTCTGTCTGTCCTCTCTCTCATCACCTAGAGGAGAATCTGTCTCTGTCTGTCCTCTCTCATCACCTAGAGGAGAATCTGTCTCTGTCTGTCCTCTCTCTCATCACCTAGAGGAGAATCTGTCTCTGTCTGTCCTCTCTCATCACCAAGAGGAGAATCTGTCTCTGTCTGTCCTCTCTCATCACCTAGAGGAGAATCTGTCTCTGTCTGTCCTCTCTCATCACCAAGAGGAGAATCTGTCTCTGTCTGTCCTCTCTCTCATCACCTAGAGGAGAATCTGTCTCTGTCTGTCCTCTCTCTCATCACCAAGAGGAGAATCTGTCTCTGTCTGTCCTCTCTCATCACCTAGAGGAGAATCTGTCTCTGTCTGTCCTCTCTCTCATCACCAAGAGGAGAATCTGTCTCTGTCTGTCCTCTCTCATCACCTAGAGGAGAATCTGTCTCTGTCTGTCCTCTCTCTCATCACCAAGAGGAGAATCTGTCTCTGTCTGTCCTCTCTCATCACCTAGAGGGAGAATCTGTCTCTGTCTGTCCTCTCTCTCATCACCAAGAGGAGAATCTGTCTCTGTCTGTCCTCTCTCATCACCAAGAGGAGAATCTGTCTCTGTCTGTCCTCTCTCATCACCAAGAGGAGAATCTGTCTCTGTCTGTCCTCTCTCATCACCAAGAGGAGAATCTGTCTCTGTCTGTCCTCTCTCTCATCACCAAGAGGAGAATCTGTCTCTGTCTGTCCTCTCTCATCACCTAGAGGAGAATCTGTCTCTGTCTGTCCTCTCTCATCACCAAGAGGAGAATCTGTCTCTGTCTGTCCTCTCTCTCATCACCTAGAGGAGAATCTGTCTCTGTCTGTCCTCTCTCTCATCACCTAGAGGAGAATCTGTCTCTGTCTGTCCTCTCTCTCATCACCTAGAGGAGAATCTGTCTCTGTCTGTCCTCTCTCTCATCACCAAGAGGAGAATCTGTCTCTGTCTGTCCTCTCTCATCACCAAGAGGAGAATCTGTCTCTGTCTGTCCTCTCTCTCATCACCAAGAGGAGAATCTGTCTCTGTCTGTCCTCTCTCTCATCACCTAGAGGAGAATCTGTCTCTGTCTGTCCTCTCTCATCACCTAGAGGAGAATCTGTCTCTGTCTGTCCTCTCTCATCACCAAGAGGAGAATCTGTCTCTGTCTGTCCTCTCTCATCACCTAGAGGAGAATCTGTCTCTGTCTGTCCTCTCTCTCATCACCTAGAGGAGAATCTGTCTCTGTCTGTCCTCTCTCTCATCACCTAGAGGAGAATCTGTCTCTGTCTGTCCTCTCTCTCATCACCTAGAGGAGAATCTGTCTCTGTCTGTCCTCTCTCATCACCTAGAGGAGAATCTGTCTCTGTCTGTCCTCTCTCTCATCACCTAGAGGAGAATCTGTCTCTGTCTGTCCTCTCTCATCACCTAGAGGAGAATCTGTCTCTGTCTGTCCTCTCTCATCACCAAGAGGAGAATCTGTCTCTGTCTGTCCTCTCTCTCATCACCTAGAGGAGAATCTGTCTCTGTCTGTCCTCTCTCTCATCACCTAGAGGAGAATCTGTCTCTGTCTGTCCTCTCTCATCACCTAGAGGAGAATCTGTCTCTGTCTGTCCTCTCTCTCATCACCAAGAGGAGAATCTGTCTCTGTCTGTCCTCTCTCATCACCTAGAGGAGAATCTGTCTCTGTCTGTCCTCTCTCATCACCAAGAGGAGAATCTGTCTCTGTCTGTCCTCTCTCTCATCACCAAGAGGAGAATCTGTCTCTGTCTGTCCTCTCTCATCACCAAGAGGAGAATCTGTCTCTGTCTGTCCTCTCTCTCATCACCAAGAGGAGAATCTGTCTCTGTCTGTCTCTCTCTCATCACCTAGAGGAGAATCTGTCTCTGTCTGTCCTCTCTCTCATCACCTAGAGGGAGAATCTGTCTCTGTCTGTCCTCTCTCATCACCTAGAGGAGAATCTGTCTCTGTCTGTCCTCTCTCTCATCACCTAGAGGAGAATCTGTCTCTGTCTGTCCTCTCTCTCATCACCAAGAGGAGAATCTGTCTCTGTCTGTCCTCTCTCTCATCACCAAGAGGAGAATCTGTCTCTGTCTGTCCTCTCTCTCATCACCAAGAGGAGAATCTGTCTCTGTCTGTCCTCTCTCTCATCACCTAGAGGAGAATCTGTCTCTGTCTGTCCTCTCTCTCATCACCTAGAGGAGAATCTGTCTCTGTCTGTCCTCTCTCATCACCAAGAGGAGAATCTGTCTCTGTCTGTCCTCTCTCTCATCACCTAGAGGAGAATCTGTCTCTGTCTGTCCTCTCTCATCACCTAGAGGAGAATCTGTCTCTGTCTGTCCTCTCTCATCACCTAGAGGAGAATCTGTCTCTGTCTGTCCTCTCTCTCATCACCTAGAGGAGAATCTGTCTCTGTCTGTCCTCTCTCTCATCACCTAGAGGAGAATCTGTCTCTGTCTGTCCTCTCTCATCACCCAGAGGAGAATCTGTCTCTGTCTGTCCTCTCTCTCATCACCTAGAGGAGAATCTGTCTCTGTCTGTCCTCTCTCTCATCACCTAGAGGAGAATCTGTCTCTGTCTGTCCTCTCTCTCATCACCTAGAGGAGAATCTGTCTCTGTCTGTCCTCTCTCATCACCCAGAGGAGAATCTGTCTCTGTCTGTCCTCTCTCATCACCAAGAGGAGAATCTGTCTCTGTCTGTCCTCTCTCTCATCACCAAGAGGAGAATCTGTCTCTGTCTGTCCTCTCTCATCACCTAGAGGAGAATCTGTCTCTGTCTGTTCTCTCTCATCACCTAGAGGAGAATCTGTCTCTGTCTGTCCTCTCTCATCACCAAGAGGAGAATCTGTCTCTGTCTGTCCTCTCTCTCATCACCAAGAGGAGAATCTGTCTCTGTCTGTCCTCTCTCATCACCAAGAGGAGAATCTGTCTCTGTCTGTCCTCTCTCTCATCACCAAGAGGAGAATCTGTCTCTGTCTGTCCTCTCTCATCACCAAGAGGAGAATCTGTCTCTGTCTGTCCTCTCTCATCACCAAGAGGAGAATCTGTCTCTGTCTGTCCTCTCTCTCATCACCAAGAGGAGAATCTGTCTCTGTCTGTCCTCTCTCATCACCAAGAGGAGAATCTGTCTCTGTCTGTCCTCTCTCATCACCAAGAGGAGAATCTGTCTCTGTCTGTCCTCTCTCATCACCAAGAGGAGAATCTGTCTCTGTCTGTCCTCTCTCTCATCACCTAGAGGAGAATCTGTCTCTGTCTGTCCTCTCTCTCATCACCAAGAGGAGAATCTGTCTCTGTCTGTCCTCTCTCTCATCACCAAGAGGAGAATCTGTCTCTGTCTGTCCTCTCTCTCATCACCTAGAGGAGAATCTGTCTCTGTATGTCCTCTCTCTCATCACCAAGAGGAGAATCTGTCTCTGTCTGTCCTCTCTCTCATCACCAAGAGGAGAATCTGTCTCTGTCTGTCCTCTCTCATCACCAAGAGGAGAATCTGTCTCTGTCTGTCCTCTCTCATCACCTAGAGGAGAATCTGTCTCTGTCTGTCCTCTCTCATCACCAAGAGGAGAATCTGTCTCTGTCTGTCCTCTCTCTCATCACCAAGAGGAGAATCTGTCTCTGTCTGTCCTCTCTCATCACCAAGAGGAGAATCTGTCTCTGTCTGTCCTCTCTCTCATCACCTAGAGGAGAATCTGTCTCTGTCTGTCCTCTCTCTCATCACCAAGAGGAGAATCTGTCTCTGTCTGTCTCTCTCTCATCACCAAGAGGAGAATCTGTCTCTGTCTGTCCCTCTCCCATCACCAAGAGGAGAATCTGTCTCTGTCTGTCCTCTCTCATCACCAAGAGGAGAATCTGTCTCTGTCTGTCCTCTCTCTCATCACCAAGAGGAGAATCTGTCTCTGTCTGTCCTCTCTCTCATCACCAAGAGGAGAATCTGTCTCTGTCTGTCCCTCTCTCATCACCGAGAGGAGAATCTGTCTCTGTCTGTCCTCTCTCATCACCAAGAGGAGAATCTGTCTCTGTCTGTCCTCTTCTCATCACCAAGAGGAGAATCTGTCTCTGTCTGTCCTCTCTCATCACCAAGAGGAGAATCTGTCTCTGTCTGTCCTCTCTCTCATCACCAAGAGGAGAATCTGTCTCTGTCTGTCCTCTCTCATCACCTAGAGGAGAATCTGTCTCTGTCTGTCCTCTCTCTCATCACCAAGAGGAGAATCTGTCTCTGTCTGTCCTCTCTCTCATCACCAAGAGGAGAATCTGTCTCTGTCTGTCCTCTCTCTCATCACCAAGAGGAGAATCTGTCTCTGTCTGTCCTCTCTCATCACCAAGAGGAGAATCTGTCTCTGTCTGTCCTCTCTCTCATCACCAAGAGGAGAATCTGTCTCTGTCTGTCCTCTCTCTCATCACCAAGAGGAGAATCTGTCTCTGTCTGTCCTCTCTCATCACCAAGAGGAGAATCTGTCTCTGTCTGTCCTCTCTCTCATCACCTAGAGGAGAATCTGTCTCTGTCTGTCCTCTCTCATCACCAAGAGGAGAATCTGTCTCTGTCTGTCCTCTCTCTCATCACCAAGAGGAGAATCTGTCTCTGTCTGTCCTCTCTCTCATCACCAAGAGGAGAATCTGTCTCTGTCTGTCCTCTCTCTCATCACCAAGAGGAGAATCTGTCTCTGTCTGTCCTCTCTCTCATCACCAAGAGGAGAATCTGTCTCTGTCTGTCCTCTCTCTCATCACCAAGAGGAGAATCTGTCTCTGTCTGTTCTCTCTCATCACCTAGAGGAGAATCTGTCTCTGTCTGTCCTCTCTCATCACCAAGAGGAGAATCTGTCTCTGTCTGTCCTCTCTCTCATCACCAAGAGGAGAATCTGTCTCTGTCTGTCCTCTCTCATCACCAAGAGGAGAATCTGTCTCTGTCCTCTCTCTCATCACCAAGAGGAGAATCTGTCTCTGTCTGTCCTCTCTCCTCACCAAGAGGAGAATCTGTCTCTGTCTGTCCTCTCTCATCACCAAGAGGAGAATCTGTCTCTGTCTGTCCTCTCTCTCATCACCAAGAGGAGAATCTGTCTCTGTCTGTCCTCTCTCATCACCAAGAGGAGAATCTGTCTCTGTCTGTCCTCTCTCATCACCAAGAGGAGAATCTGTCTCTGTCTGTCCTCTCTCATCACCAAGAGGAGAATCTGTCTCTGTCTGTCCTCTCTCTCATCACCAAGAGGAGAATCTGTCTCTGTCTGTCCTCTCTCATCACCAAGAGGAGAATCTGTCTCTGTCTGTCCTCTCTCATCACCTAGAGGAGAATCTGTCTCTGTCTGTCCTCTCTCATCACCAAGAGGAGAATCTGTCTCTGTCTGTCCTCTCTCTCATCACCAAGAGGAGAATCTGTCTCTGTCTGTCCTCTCTCTCATCACCAAGAGGAGAATCTGTCTCTGTCTGTCCTCTCTCTCATCACCAAGAGGAGAATCTGTCTCTGTCTGTCCTCTCTCATCACCAAGAGGAGAATCTGTCTCTGTCTGTCCTCTCTCTCATCACCAAGAGGAGAATCTGTCTCTGTCTGTCCTCTCTCTCATCACCAAGAGGAGAATCTGTCTCTGTCTGTCCTCTCTCATCACCAAGAGGAGAATCTGTCTCTGTCTGTCCTCTCTCTCATCACCAAGAGGAGAATCTGTCTCTGTCTGTCCTCTCTCTCATCACCAAGAGGAGAATCTGTCTCTGTCTGTCCTCTCTCTCATCACCAAGAGGAGAATCTGTCTCTGTCTGTCCTCTCTCTCATCACCAAGAGGAGAATCTGTCTCTGTCTGTCCTCTCTCATCACCAAGAGGAGAATCTGTCTCTGTCTGTCCTCTCTCTCATCACCAAGAGGAGAATCTGTCTCTGTCTGTCCTCTCTCATCACCAAGAGGAGAATCTGTCTCTGTCTGTCCTCTCTCTCATCACCTAGAGGAGAATCTGTCTCTGTCTGTCCTCTCTCATCACCAAGAGGAGAATCTGTCTCTGTCTGTCCTCTCTCATCACCAAGAGGAGACTCTGTCTCTGTCTGTCCTCTCTCATCACCAAGAGGAGAATCTGTCTCTGTCTGTCCTCTCTCTCATCACCAAGAGGAGAATCTGTCTCTGTCTGTCCTCTCTCATCACCAAGAGGAGAATCTGTCTCTGTCTGTCCTCTCTCATCACCTAGAGGAGAATCTGTCTCTGTCTGTTCTCTCTCATCACCTAGAGGAGAATCTGTCTCTGTCTGTCCTCTCTCATCACCAAGAGGAGAATCTGTCTCTGTCTGTCCTCTCTCTCATCACCAAGAGGAGAATCTGTCTCTGTCTGTCCTCTCTCATCACCTAGAGGAGAATCTGTCTCTGTCTGTTCTCTCTCATCACCTAGAGGAGAATCTGTCTCTGTCTGTCCCTCTCTCCTCACCGAGAGGAGAATCTGTCTCTGTCTGTCCTCTCTCATCACCAAGAGGAGAATCTGTCTCTGTCTGTCCTCTCTCTCATCACCAAGAGGAGAATCTGTCTCTGTCTGTCCCTCTCTCATCACCAAGAGGAGAATCTGTCTCTGTCTGTTCTCTCTCATCACCTAGAGGAGAATCTGTCTCTGTCTGTCCTCTCTCATCACCAAGAGGAGAATCTGTCTCTGTCTGTCCTCTCTCATCACCAAGAGGAGAATCTGTCTCTGTCTGTCCTCTCTCTCATCACCTAGAGGAGAATCTGTCTCTGTCTGTCCTCTCTCATCACCAAGAGGAGAATCTGTCTCTGTCTGTCCTCTCTCATCACCAAGAGGAGAATCTGTCTCTGTCTGTCCTCTCTCTCATCACCAAGAGGAGAATCTGTCTCTGTCTGTCCTCTCTCTCATCACCAAGAGGAGAATCTGTCTCTGTCTGTCCTCTCTCATCACCTAGAGGAGAATCTGTCTCTGTCTGTCCTCTCTCTCATCACCTAGAGGAGAATCTGTCTCTGTCTGTCCTCTCTCTCATCACCAAGAGGAGAATCTGTCTCTGTCTGTCCTCTCTCATCACCAAGAGGAGAATCTCTCTCTGTCTGTCCTCTCTCATCACCTAGAGGAGAATCTGTCTCTGTCTGTCCTCTCTCTCATCACCAAGAGGAGAATCTGTCTCTGTCTGTCCTCTCTCTCATCACCAAGAGGAGAATCTGTCTCTGTCTGTCCTCTCTCTCATCACCAAGAGGAGAATCTGTCTCTGTATGTCCTCTCTCTCATCACCGAGAGGAGAATCTGTCTCTGTATGTCCTCTCTCTCATCACCAAGAGGAGAATCTGTCTCTGTCTGTCCTCTCTCTCATCACCAAGAGGAGAATCTGTCTCTGTATGTCCTCTCTCTCATCACCGAGAGGAGAATCTGTCTCTGTATGTCCTCTCTCTCATCACCTAGAGGAGAATCTGTCTCTGTCTGTCCTCTCTCTCATCACCTAGAGGAGAATCTGTCTCTGTCTGTCCTCTCTCATCACCAAGAGGAGAATCTGTCTCTGTCTGTCCTCTCTCTCATCACCAAGAGGAGAATCTGTCTCTGTCTGTCCTCTCTCTCATCACCAAGAGGAGAATCTGTCTCTGTCTGTCCTCTCTCTCATCACCAAGAGGAGAATCTGTCTCTGTCTGTCCTCTCTCATCACCAAGAGGAGAATCTGTCTCTGTCTGTCCTCTCTCATCACCAAGAGGAGAATCTGTCTCTGTCTGTCCTCTCTCTCATCACCAAGAGGAGAATCTGTCTCTGTCTGTTCTCTCTCATCACCAAGAGGAGAATCTGTCTCTGTATGTCCTCTCTCTCATCACCAAGAGGAGAATCTGTCTCTGTCTGTTCTCTCTCATCACCAAGAGGAGAATCTGTCTCTGTATGTCCTCTCTCTCATCACCAAGAGGAGAATCTGTCTCTGTATGTCCCTCTCTCATCACCAAGAGGAGAATCTGTCTCTGTCTGTCCTCTCTCTATCACCAAGAGGAGAATCTGTCTCTGTCTGTCTCTCTCATCACCAAGAGGAGAATCTGTCTCTGTCTGTCCTCTCTCATCACCAAGAGGAGAATCTGTCTCTCTATGTCCTCTCTCTCATCACCAAGAGGAGAATCTGTCTCTGTCTGTCCTCTCTCTCATCACCAAGAGGAGAATCTGTCTCTGTCTGTCCTCTCTCTCATCACCAAGAGGAGAATCTGTCTCTGTCTGTCCTCTCTCTCATCACCAAGAGGAGAATCTGTCTCTGTCTGTCCCTCTCTCATCACCAAGAGGAGAATCTGTCTCTGTCTGTCCCTCTCTCATCACCAAGAGGAGAATCTGTCTCTGTCTGTCCTCTCTCATCACCAAGAGGAGAATCTGTCTCTGTCTGTCCCTCTCTCATCACCAAGAGGAGAATCTGTCTCTGTCTGTCTCTCTCTCATCACCCAAGAGGAGAATCCGTCTCTGTCTGTCCTTTCTCATCACCTAGAGGAGAATCTGTCTCTGTCTGTCCTCTCTCATCACCAAGAGGAGAATCTGTCTCTGTCTGTCCTCTCTCTCATCACCAAGAGGAGAATCTGTCTCTGTCTGTCCTCTCTCTCATCACCAAGAGGAGAATCTGTCTCTGTCTGTCCTCTCTCATCACCTAGAGGAGAATCTGTCTCTGTCTGTTCTCTCTCATCACCTAGAGGAGAATCTGTCTCTGTCTGTCCTCTCTCATCACCAAGAGGAGAATCTGTCTCTGTCTGTCCTCTCTCTCATCACCAAGAGGAGAATCTGTCTCTGTCTGTCCTCTCTCTCATCACCAAGAGGAGAATCTGTCTCTGTCTGTCCTCTCTCATCACCAAGAGGAGAATCTGTCTCTGTCTGTCCTCTCTCATCACCAAGAGGAGAATCTGTCTCTGTCTGTCCTCTCTCATCACCAAGAGGAGAATCTGTCTCTGTCTGTCCTCTCTCATCACCAAGAGGAGAATCTGTCTCTGTCTGTTCTCTCTCATCACCAAGAGGAGAATCTGTCTCTGTATGTCCTCTCTCTCATCACCAAGAGGAGAATCTGTCTCTGTCTGTCCTCTCTCATCACCAAGAGGAGAATCTGTCTCTGTATGTCCTCTCTCATCACCAAGAGGAGAATCTGTCTCTGTCTGTCCTCTCTCATCACCAAGAGGAGAATCTGTCTCTGTCTGTCCTCTCTCTCATCACCAAGAGGAGACTCTGTCTCTGTGTGTCCTCCTCTCATCACCAAGAGGGAGAATCTGTCTCTGTCTGTCCCTCTCTCATCACCTAGAGGAGAATCTGTCTCTGTCTGTCCTCTCTCATCACCAAGAGGAGAATCTGTCTCTGTCTCTCCCTCTCTCATCACCCAGAGGAGAATCTGTCTCTGTCTGCCCTCTCTCATCACCTAGAGGAGAATCTGTCTCTGTCTGTTCTTTCTCATCACCTAGAGGAGAATCTGTCTCTGTCTGTCCTCTCTCATCACCAAGAGGAGAATCTGTCTCTGTCTGTCCTCTCTCATCACCAAGAGGAGAATCTGTCTCTGTCTGTTCTCTCTCATCACCAAGAGGAGAATCTGTCTCTGTCTGTTCTCTCTCATCACCTAGAGGAGAATCTGTCTCTGTCTGTTCTCTCTCATCACCTAGAGGAGAATCTGTCTCTGTCTGTCCTCTCTCATCACCAAGAGGAGAATCTGTCTCTGTCTGTTCTCTCTCATCACCAAGAGGAGAATCTGTCTCTGTCTGTTCTCTCTCATCACCAAGAGGAGAATCTGTCTCTGTCTGTCCTCTCATCACCTAGAGGAGAATCTGTCTCGTCTGTTCTCTCTCATCACCTAGAGGAGAATCTGTCTCTGTCTGTCCTCTCTCATCACTCAGGAGAAGTCTCCTGCCCATCTCGTCATCACTGGGAGAATCTGCTCGTCGTCTCCCATGATGAGAGAACAGACAGTGACAGATTCTCTCTGGTGATGAGAGACATGACAGAGACAGATTCTCTCTGTGATGAAGAGAGACAGACAGAGACAGTTCTCCTCTAGGTGATGAGAGAGAGGACATACAGAGACAGATTCTCCTCTTGGTGATGAGAGAGAGGACATACAGAGACAGATTCTCCTCTTGGTGATGAGAGAGAGGACAGATGTGAAGTTGCAGCGACAGACTCCAGAGGTTGTAATCACTGAGTTGTGGTTGTGATGGAAAATGAACCTGAGTAAAAATAAAAAGTACACGAGTAAATGTTGCATTACAAGTTTGCAGCTGTCATTGTGTTCATGTAAATATCAATCTACACATGTGTGAATATTTTTTCTTCAAGTGCACATTTTAACATACAAGTTCAGATTTTTTGTTCTGTATGTTCTCACATTGTATTCTACAAGCTCTCGTGTTTTGCACCATATTTACCTTCATACAGGTGAACCCACCTTGCAGGCCAGGCATAGATATATACCCTAGATGTCGCCTTGACTACGGCAGTTCATTGGAACGAATGCGTCAACAGAGCCGCCATCTTGGAACAGGGGAGTCACTCCTCTTTAATGCATCAGCGTCAATGTAGGCAAAGGGCTAACGGGAAAAAAATCACCATAAATCGTCATGAATGCGATTTTTCTAGTTTTTGTGGTCCGTTCCAAAGGTCAGACTTATATTTATGATCGTGTCCAGAGAAAAATTAAGCTTTTGATATATGTATGTATATATACATATATATGTATATATGTAAGTCTAGGTTTATAGTCCCATTCTTCCACTTGATACTGCTTCCACTTAAGTAAACTTAAGATGAACTACCGACTACAAAACAAAGAGACTAATTAATGTGTTAATACAAAGAATATTTATTATGATCGGTTCACAGATCTGAGTCCAAACGGAAACTTCACCGTTCTGAACTAAGAGTTTCTGCTTCAAGGTGAAGTTTAAACAGACTGAAATGTCCAGGCTCATTCCTCCACTATTTATTTCTGTATGTATTTATGCGTTACATGTAATTTTAACGAGCACTGAGCTCCAGATCCTGCAGCCGCAGACGGTCTCTGCTGCCCCGCTGTAGCTTCTCTCCGTCCGCCTGCCGCCGGCAAACTTAGTGGAACTTTCCGCCGATATCGACATACCGGTCGTCTTGGACTACGTGTAAGATCCTACCGATCACCGCTCTGTCTTTGGCCAGTCCGATCTGGATCAGCGGGGACCGGCAGCAGCAGCGAGGCGAAGCTGTGTTTCTGCCCGGGGGAAGAGACGCTGCGGCCGGCCACGGGGCTCTCCGCCTCCCGCTGCCGCCGGAGCTCAGATTGCTGGTCGAAGGCGGCATACATAATCATAAAACACATTGTCACCTGTTAAATGTTATCCGTTGCTGTTTGTTCTTTTCATTTCCTCTATCGAACATCAATAAGCAGCACAAAAGTCCGGCATCTCTAGCGTTGATCTGAATGCGGGAAAACGTCGGACCCCTGTTCCAAGATGGCGGCGGTTTTGACGCATGTTTAGAACCTCAAGGCGACATCTAGGGTATATATCTATGGCAGGCCACGTGTCCCGTGGAGACGTAGTGGGCCCAGAGGGGCAGTGTGCAGAGGTAGGTGAGGTCACACAGGGACAGACAGGTGAAGAGACAGACAGACAGACAGACAGACAGACAGACAGACAGACAGGTGAACCCACCTTGCAGGCCAGGGAGCTCCAGGGCCAGGTGTGTCCCGAGGAGACGTAGTGGGCCCAGAGGGGCAGTGTGCAGAGGTAGGTGAGGTCACACAGGGACAGGCTCCACAGGTAGACCCCCAGCACGTTGCCGCGGCTCACCTGCAGCCAGGTGAGGTAGAGGGTGAGCAGGTTGGCAGGTACGCCCACGCCCACCACGCTGCTGTACAGCAGCACCAGGGGCAGCCGGCCCTCCCCGTACGGCAGCTCGCACGGCCCCACGCTGGCGTTGGTCACCGCGGTGACGCTGTCGGGTACCAGGGTCCCATGCATTATGTCTGCTGGGAGACACAGGCGGCCAATCAGAGTTCAAGATCAGTCGGTCTACACAGGCAGCCAATCAGAGTCGAGATCAGTCGGTCTGCACAGGCAGCCAATCAGAGTTCAAGATCGGTCGGTCTGCAGAGGCAGCCAATCAGAGTCGAGATCAGTCAACCTGCAGAACACACAGAGATGTAAAGAAGAATTAATTAAAAAGATTGTTATTGTTGTTGTCACAGAAACACACACACACACACACAGACCCACACAGACACACACATACAGAAACACACACACACAGACACACACACACACACACACACACACACACACACACACACACACACACAGACACACACGCACATAGAAACACACACATTCGGCCTAAAAACAGAAGCAGCTACCTGTCTGTCTCTCTGTCTCTCTCTCTCTACCTGTCTCTCTCTCTCTACCTGTTGGTCTCTCTCTACCTGTCTGTCTCTCTCTACCTGTTGGTCTCTCTCTACCTGTCTCTCTCTCTACCTGTCTTTCTGTCTTTCTACCTGTCTGTCTCTCTCTCTCTACCTGTCTGTCTCTCTACCTGTCTGTCTGTCTCTATATCTGTCAGTCTGTCTCTCTACCTGTCTGTCTCTCTACCTGTCTTTCTGTCTTTCTACCTGTCTGTCTCTCTCTCTCTACCTGTCTGTCTGTCTCTCTACCTGTCGGTCTCTTTCTCTATCTGTCTGTCTGTCTCTCTACCTGTCTATCTCTCTAGCTGTCTCTCTCTCTCTACCTGTCTGTCTCTCTGCCTGTCTGTCTGTCTCTCTACCTGTTGTTAAGTGGGTATTGTACTTCCTCGTTTGCGCAAAACTCTGGTTCTGGTTCTGGTTCTGGTTCTGGTCTTGGGCCTATCAGAAGCAGCAGAGTCCACGTTAAGTCTTCATACGCTGATTTAAACATGAATGTTTTGAGGTTTTTAAATCAGAAGCCCAGATCACTCGATCAGAAAACCTAATGAATCATGACATGAACTCTCAGCTGAGAGATTAATCAACACAACCGCCAGCTGAGAGATTAAATGAGACCTGCACTACGAGACGGAAAATCTTCAGCATTTCAGTTTCCTGTGTGTCAAACAGGAAAGCCCCGCCACAATAACACCTTCTGGCTTCTTTTGTGTGACAGAAAAATTCTCTTTTTTTAAACCACAAGTTCCTCTTCTCAGTCACTGACATGAAATCAACTTCTTTCTTTCTCCAGTGTGTGTGAGAAAGTTATGGAAAGGACAATAAACAGCCCCGACAGCACCATCACCAAACTCCACCAGACTCCATGTAAATAATCAGGACTTTTAGCGTGTATAGAGCCAGCATTTCTCCACGAGACTCCATGTAAATAATCAGGACTTTTAGCGTGTATAGAGCCAGCGTATCTCCACCAGACTCCATGTAAATAATAAGGACTTTTAGCGTGTATAGAGCCAGCGTATCTCCACCAGACTCCATGTAAATAATCAGGACTTTTAGCGTGTATAGAGCCAGCATATCTCCACCAGACTCCATGTAAATAATCAGGACTTTTAGCGTGTATAGAGCCAGCATATCTCCACCAGACTCCATGTAAATAATCAGGACTTTTAGCGTGTATAGAGCCAGCATATCTCCACCAGACTCCATGTAAATAATCAGGACTTTTAGCGTGTAGAGAGCCAGCATATCTCCACCAGACTCCATGTAAATAATCAGGACTTTTAGCGTGTATAGAGCCAGCATATCTCCACCAGACTCCATGTAAATAATCAGGACTTTTAGCGTGTATAGAGCCAGCATATCTCCACCAGACTCCATGTAAATAATCAGGATTTTTAGCGTGTATAGAGCCAGCATATCTCCACCAGACTCCATGTAAATAATC
>JABUOV010000222.1:2500-17500 GCA_025617405.1 Perca schrenkii
TGCATATTGATTATTGATTTTTTTATCTGTCAAGCCTTGATTTTTTTGTATTATTTATTTATTTTATTTAAAACATCCCCAAAAAAGTGGCGACAACCTTTTCAAGAGTGACGATGTCAGAAGTTGAGTCTCCCGCCTTGTTTGTTTTTTTTTTGAGGAAAATCAATTGAACAGATTTCTATTTTTGATGAGCAACAAAAAAGACCCAAAAAAAAAAACCCAAAACCTTTCAATCTCTTGTCAGAGCAGACAGGAGAGAGGGAGGAGGCAGCAGCAGACTCTTTCGTCACCGTTTGGCCCCAGGCGGAGCCTTTCATCTATCAAACTTTACCACACAGTGTGTGTGTGTGTGTGTGTGTGTGTGTGTGTGTGTGTGTGTGTGTGTGTGTGTGTGTGTGTGTGTGTGTGTGTGTGTGTGTGTGTGTGTGTGTGGGGGGGTGTTGGTGCTATTTTTGTCTTCCAATAATACATTTTCCAGAAGTTTAGTGTTTGTTGCGGAGCAGCTGAAGCCAAAACTCACACAGCTACACACACACACACACACACAGACAGTAGGGAGGGAGGGAGAGAGGGAGGGAGGGAGAGAGGGAGGGAGGGAGGGAGGTGCTGGCTTCAACACAAACTGACCAGGGGGGCTGAGAGGAGAGGAGAGGAGAGGAGGAGTGGACAAGAGAAAAGAGGAGAGGAGAGGAGGAGTGGACAAGAGAGGAGAGGAGAGGAGAAGAGAAGAGAGGACAAGAGAAAAGAGGAGAGGAGAGGAGTGGACAAGAGAGGAGAAGAGAGGAGAGGACAGGAGAGAGGAGAGAAGATGAGAAGAGAGAGAGAGAGAGAGGAGAGACGAGAGGGAGAAGAAAGAGAGAGGGAGAGAAGATGAGAAGAGAGAAGAGGGGAGGAGAGGAGAAGAGAGGAGAGGAGAGAAGAGAAGATGAGAGGAGAGGAGAGGAGAGGACAGGAGAGGAGAGGAGAGGAGAGAAGATGAGAAGAGAGAAGAGAAGATGAGAAGAGAGAAGAGGAGAGGAGACGAGAGGAGAAAAGAGGAGAGGAGAGAAGATGAGAAGAGAGAAGAGGGGAGGAGAGGAGAAGAGAGGAGAGGAGAGAAGAGGAGGAGTGGACAAGAAGGGAGAAGAGAGGAGAGGAGAGAAGAGGAGGAGTGGACAAGAAGGGAGAAGAGAGGAGAGGAGAGAAGATGAGAAGAGAGAAGAGGGGAGGAGAGGAGAAGAGAGGAGAGGAGAGAAGAGGAGGGGACAGGACAGGACAGGAGAGGAGAGAGGAGAGAAGATGAGAGAGAGAGAAGAGGGGAGGAGAGGAGAGAGAGAGAGAGAGGAGAGAGAGAGGGAGAGGGACAGGACAGGACAGAGAGAGGAGAGAGAAGAGGGAGAGGAGAGGAGAGAGATGAGAGAGAGAGAGGAGAGAGAGGAGAGAGAGAGAGAGAGAGAGAGAGGAGAGAAGAGAGAGGAGGAGACAAGAGAGGAGAGAGAGAGAGAGAGGAGATGAGAGGGGAGAGAGACAGGAGAGAGAGGAGAAGAGAGAGAGGAGAGAGAAAGAGGAGGAGTGGACAAGAAGGGAGAGAGAGAGGAGAGAGAGAGAAGATGAGAGAGGGACAGAGAGAGGAGAGGAGAGAGAGAAGAGGGGAGAGAGAGAGGAGAGAGAGAGAGAGAGGAGAGGAGAGGAGAGGAGAGGAGAGGAGAAGAGAGGGAGAGGAGAGAGAGAGGAGAGGGAGGAGGAGAAGAGAGGAGAGAGGAGAGGAGAGGAGAGAGAGAGAGAGGAGAGGAGAGGAGAGAGAGAGGAGAGGACAGGAGGAGAGGAGGAGAGGAGAGGAGAGGGAGAGGGAGAGGAGAGGAGAGAGGAGAGGAGAGGAGAGGAGAGGAGAGGAGAGAGGAGAGGAGAGGAGAGGAGAGGAGAGGAGAGGTTTTGGTTTTTAAAATCCCTTTATTGGACCATTTCCAGATAAGATTCACAATCACGGAAAATCAACAGACACAAACAAAGAAAAAGAAACCAAAAACTAAACAAACATTAAAAACCAAATACTATCAATACAAACTTTGTAAATTAGTGGAAGTTTTTCCCTTATTAATAAAAAAAGCAAAGGGTGGCTACTTTGAAGAATCTAAAATATAAGACATGTTTTCAGTTATTTCACACTTTTTTGTTAAGTACATAATTCCATATGTGTTCATTCATAGTTTTGATGCCTTCAGTGAGAATCTACAATGTAAATAGTCATGAAAATAAAAAGGAAACGCATTGAATGAGAAGGTGTGTCCCAAACTTTTGGCCTGTCCTGTACGATTAAAGACTACTGTACTGTACTGTAGTTATACGGTCAACGGTGTAATCTATCTGGGCTTTTCCGAAAGTTGTTGACCCTTTTTTTTGAGTTTTATTTTTTTAACGTTTTTGTCGCATTTTCAATGTTTTTGTGGCTTTTTCCGAAATTTTTCCCCCGCTTTATAATTGTTTCAGTTGATTTTTTTCAACAACAAATTTCTTTTTTTTTTGACAATTTCGGCTCCTTTTTATGTATAAATTTTGTCGCTTTTTGTCCAGTTTTTTTTTTTTTTTTTTTTGAGTTTTCCGACAATTTTTTTGATGTTTTTTTTCTCGCTTTTTTTTTCAATAAATGCAGTCTTGTAGTTCGAGATCTCACACCCCCCCTCCCCCCAAATGTTGAACCCAATGTTACACCCTTGAGGCCTGTACTGTAGTTATACGGTCAACGGTGTAATCTATCTGGGCTTTTCCCGAAAGTTGTTGACCCTTTTTTTGAGTTTTATTTTTAACGTTTTTGTCGCATTTTCAATGTTTTTGTGGCTTTTTCTGACATTTTTTTCCCGCTTTATAATTGTTTCAATTTTTTCAACATTCTTTTTTTATTTTTCAAGTTTTTTTTTGACAATTTTGGTTCCTTTTTATTTATTTATTTTTTTTTTAAAATTGTTGTCGCTTTTTTTCCCAGTTTTTTTTGTTGAGTTTTCCGACAATTTTTTATGAAGTTTTTGTTGCTTTTTTTAAAATAAAATTCAGACTTGTAGTTCGAGATTTCACACCCCTCCTCCTCCCCCCAAATGTTGAACCCAATGTTACACCCTTGAGTACCGGAGTAAATGTACTTAAGTTACAGTCCAGAAACCGTGATGTGCAGTGGGGACATACAACGCTGAAGCTAGAAAATCCAGTCCAGGTTTTCCAGTTCTCACAACGAAACTAATCAGCAGATGGTTCAAGAAACAGCCGACAGAATACATCAAACGCCCTCTCACCGTTCATCCAGTCAGCCTCCCAGACGCGTCCTCAGGTAGCGTCCTGTCTCTGTCCCGGAGCAGCTCCAGTCCCGTCTTCTTCTTCGAGTGCCCGTCCTCCAGCCAGCTGCCGAACACCCCCCGAGCTCCTCCCACCACCTTCAACTCCGCCACGTTCTGCTGCGCCAGTCTGTTGAACGTGGCATTATTATGCTTTTTTATTAATAAGGGAAATAATTCCACTAATGAACCCTGACAAAGCACACCTGTGAAGGTAAAACCATTTCAGGTGACTACCTCATGAAGCTCATTGAGAGAACACCAAGGGTTTGCAGAGTTATCAAAAAAAGCAAAGGGTGGCTACTTTGAAGAATCTAAAATATAAGACATGTTTTCAGTTATTTCACACTTTTTTGTTAAGTACATAATTCCATATGTGTTCATTCATAGTTTTCCATTTGCCAGTTTATGCTAACAACATAAAAATTTGGTTTTTCATTTTCTGGAGGTTTCAAATCATGGGGGTCAAATTGGATAACAGATGTCCCCAAGGATAACAGATGGTAGTAAATTTAAGGATAACAGGAGGGTTGAACACTTTTGGTGCTTTTTCTTGTTGCCGTTTTACATTTCTTTTCAACACCACTCCACAAACACCAACTTATCACTAGTTTTTCACTCATTTTTGGTCTCTCATTTGGACTCAATCTCCACTGTCTCTCATTTGGACTCGGTCTTGACTTGTCCTGGTCTTGGACTCGACAAAGGTGGACTTTACTACATCCCTGCGGAGATCAAAACTAACCAAAACTCAACTACTGCATCGTTACTGGTGATCAGTGAAAACCTACGTAGGAACACTGCTAGGGTTAGGGTTGAAATAATCAATTCTCCAATTAAAATCAATCTTTTTCCACATTATTTTAACAAAAACTAGTTTCAAGAAGCTCTCCAGTTCTTCGCTCGTTCATCACAAAATGGATCTTTGTTTGACTGATCTGAAATCAATTATTAAAATCCCCGATAATCCATCTTTTAATACAGTGGTTCCCAAACTTTTTCTGCAGAGCCGCCCCTTTTGTATGTTCAAATATGTCCTATATTTTTATTGAATACAATATTGATAAAATGCAGTGAAGTTAAGATGTAACAAATCTAGCATTGATTTAGATCTAGCGGATGAAAGAACAAGATGAAAAGAAATCTGCCAAATCATTTCTGAAATCTTTATGATATTTCAGAACTGTCAATCAATTTTTGGGATATTTAAGCTACTGAGGCGGCTCACAATCAGATTTAACACAAGTGGGTCATAAGTGGGGGGAATATGTTTTTGATTATAATGATGAGAAACTAGTAATCAAAAAATAATTAAATTCTGAAGGAAGGCATTCTCTTCATGCGCGCCTCAACTGTGTCAGACACTGTGATGAAAATGGGGGGAAGGGAAGGAAACTAAAAATAATCAAGTTCTACTTCGCTGCTTAAAAAAAAAGGTCACTTTTAACCGTTGTGAGAGTCAAAACCCTCCCAATCGGAGCCCTTTTCTGCAGAAAATTTCAGCGTTTTTACACTGCATTTACTGTGAATGAGCAGCACGAACGACTGGAGCGAGAAGCAGAAGGATTTCAGTGTGCCGTCAGTGCGGGTTCACACTGCGGTGCTTTTCCAAACCACAGATCTGACTCACGGGAAGAATAAAACTCTTGCCCAAATTATTGTGGAGATATTGGTTTCCCACCTAATGGCTCTGTTATTTAGCCAAAGATCTCCCAAGCTCCTGGAAAGGGAAAGCTGACTAAATAGAGTCCTGTAGATTTGTGGGTTAATGTGCTGAAAATAATGTTAATGTGGCAACCAGAAAACATCAACGCAAACCCGCTGAGAGGAAGAAGAAATTAGTTTTGGTTGGGGTGGTCTAAGGATAGGGGAGGTTGTATGCTGTACGGATGGAAATACCCTTCATAGAAATGTAAATGCCTCTTTTCATGAGATGTGCTCAATCGTAGGGATTAAATCGGTTAAAAATCGACATAAATTTGTAAAGATTTCAATCGGTTGGGATGAGAAATTAAACGTGATGCAGTTTTTCAAACAGTGTAGGGCGTAATCTACTTTAGATTTCACTGGTTTGACTTCAGATGTCACTACGTCTTTTTAGTTGATTTATTTGAAGATATTTCATTTCTATGTATTTAGTTATTTTGATGTGGGATTTGTTTTAGAAATCTATTTTTTTTTAATTTAATTTTTGTTATTTAAGATAAAATACAATTTCAGTTGCACTTTTGATGAGAGGAGAGGGATAGACCTATTTGTTAAAGAGTAAGATCCTTTTTGTTTAACCAGAAACAGTGCCAAAATTGCCATCGCCAAACCCACCAGACTCCATGTAAATAATCAGGACTTTTAGCGTGTATAGAGCCAGCATATCTCCACCAGACTCCATGTAAATAATCAGGACTTTTAGTGTGTATAGAGCCAGCATATTTCCACCAGACTCCATGTAAATAATCAGGACTTTTAGCATGTATAGAGCCAGCATATTTCCACCAGACTCCATGTAAATAATCAGGACTTTTAGCGTGTATAGATATGGTCTGGTATAAACTTTTTAAATATTGAATATGAATACAGTACCTGCCAGCAAACTGGTCTTGGATCTCATCATGCTGTTGACTGCTGAGGATGTTAGTGCGCTGCTCCATTAGCCAGCCCAGCTCAACCTCCAACACCTTACTGCTGCTGTTGTTGTTGTTGTTGTTGCTGCTGGGGGGAGTGATTTTGGGGGAGCACACGGGCAGCCCCTGCCCTCCGTTCACGCCATTGTTGTGAAAAAGTTCCGTCAGCTCCGCGCTGCCGCACTGCAGCCGGCTGTCGTTGAACCAGCGGGCGAGTTCGGCGCGCCCCGTGCGTCCCTCCAGCTGGCTGAACTCCTCAGGGGAAGGCCACCGCGTTTGAGCAAAATTGTCCTTGAGGAGTGCCAGGGATCGGCCGTCTGGAGGCACTGAGCAGGAATTTGGGTTGGGGATAGAGGGGGCAATGATGGGCAGGGCGGAAGAGGGTGGAAGAAGGCTTGGTTTGTGAATCCCGTTCAGCTGGAGAGTTTGATGCTGCTGCTGCTGCTGCTGCTGATGTAGTCGTTTCTTGGTGTCACCGGAGTCCATCCTCCTGGTGCCCATGGAGTTGAGAAGAGCTTGTTCAAGGTTGTCCCGAAGGGCTCTGCGCTCCGCGAACCAGCTGTCGATTTCCTGGTGGGACAGGCGAGTGGTGCCGGCCAGATTGTCCACGTCGCCGAGCGTGGGGAAGCTGTTCCTCAAGAAGTTCTCCTCCAGGATCTTCAGCTGCTCTGCCGTCTTGCCTTTCATCCTCTCCAGCAAGGGGAACTGGGTAAGCACCAAGGACTTTTGCTGAAAGTCTGTTTTCAGCTCGCCGCCATCGAGATGCACGACCCCGTTGCTGTGAGCGAGAGAGGTTTGATTTTGGGGCCGCTTCCCGTCCCTGCGAGATGTCCCATTGGCCTCCGCTAGAGGAGTGAGCACCTTGTCTCCTCTCGGGTAGCTGGCTTTCACCTCCACTCGTTGCTGCTCTTTTAGCTTCTTGCTATCCGACGGAAACCCCGGAATCTGGGACGGGGCTTTAGCCGGAGCGCGGATGGACTGGATGATGGTCGGCCTCCTTGCGTGTGGGATGCTAAGTGGTGGGGAGATCGTCAGCTTCAGATCGGCAGCTGACAAAGCGTGGGGATTCGGGTGCTTTTCTTTGGAAGTGATGGGCGAATTAAGAGGAAAAAGTAACGCGTTTTTAAACGGCGGGGCAAAGATAGGCGGGGGAACTATCAGCGGCCTTGTTAAAGACTCTGGAAAGACTATGGAGGGCAGCGAGACCACCGGCTTCGTTTTGGGGTTCCCCAACGTCGAGAGGACCTTCCCTTTGGACAACGAAGACGGCGATACCGGCGATGATGGCGGCGGCATTAAAGGCACAGTAGCGCATAGCCTCTTCAGCTCCGTGGTCACCAGAGGGACTGCTACGGGTCTCTTTGTCTCCACGGGAACAGGAGGTGGAGCCATCGGGAGGCGGTCTTTCGGGGGAGGAGGGGGCGGAGGAGCCATGAGGCCCCTGTCTTTAGGGTCCCCAGAGTGAGGGGCGACTGCCATGATGGGCCGCTTGGACTCCGGGCCGAACACTGAAGTCAGGTGCGTTGGCAGGGATCGTTTAAGGGAAGGGATGGAGCCAATCGCAGGAGAGTTCGTGGTGGCAACTACACTTAACCCATTGGACGCGGATGTCCGGACGTAACTGGCATGCCCGACTGTAGTGTGGACAAAGGAGTGCTGGGTGGATTTGGCGATCGACTGTTGCGAGATTGGGGGGTTGTTAGGAAGGAGGGTGAACGTGTGATGCGTGGGAGGGATGGAGCCATTGAACATCTTCTTCCTGGCTTCTTCCACCTCCTCCGGGGACCAGGTGATGCCTTGCTTAAGCCGCTGGGTGGTGAACCAGACTTTGATCTGGTCCTCCGGGTGCTTGGAGGCGGCGGTCAGCCACGACAACTCGGCGTGCGTCGGGTAAGGGAACTTGCTGAAGGAGGCGATCAACGTCAAGTTGTCGTCCAACGAAGGGTTATATTTGGTGGTGTTCAAGGGAACAGCTATTTTTGGTACGGAGTTAAAGTTAGGCGGGCGTTGGAGCATTGGGGTGACGTGCGAGAGCCCTTGGAGCATGGTCGGTTCGGGGATGATTACCGTTCCATTGACGCTCACCGCTGTGATTTGATTCTTCTGGATCAGGCCGTCCCGCTTGCTTTTCAGTTCGCTCCCTTGATAGGGCGACTGGGTATTGCCCGGGGTTTTCACCGTGGTTGATATACAAGACGGAAGCGTTTCATCCCGTTCGCCTCTCGCGTCACATTCGCCTGAATTGTCCTTGCCTTCGATTGTCTGCTCTAAGATAGTCTGATTGTTCACTTTTATCCGCTTGAACTTGAAGTCCGTCTCGCCCGGGTGCCGGCTCTCGTTGTGCTCCGTGAGCGAGTCGAACTTCTTGGTGTTGAAGTTGCAGACCGCGCAGAGGTACAACGGATTGAGAATGACGTTAGGGTGGCTGGAGTCCACGTGGTCTTTAAATTCAGTCAGGTTCTGCGTTGAAAACGGGCAGTATTTGCACTCGTAGCCTCTGGGCGGCTGCCGTTTCTGGGACTCGGGGTCACATTCAACCCCTTCCCTGTCCTTCTTCTCCTTCTCCTCTTGTTCTAATGGCTCAGGATTCTGCTTTTCCACTGGTTTTCGAAGCGTCTGCTGGTCTGGATTCTCTGAAGGCTCCCGCTGGGGGTCTCGACTCTCTTCTGATTGTTCTTTCTCCGTGGTGTCGTCGTCCGACGATGCATCCACGTCCATCACCTCCCGCTCGGGGTCATCTTGCTCCTCGGGAACTTCGCTGACGACCCGCACCATGCAAGGGGTGGAGGACTTTCTTCGACTGGACATGCTGGTGATAGTTGTGGTGCTGGTGTGTTGCTGATTGCGTTGAAGATAGTGCAGGTTTTTGGCTTCTGCTGCTGCTGCTGCTGCTGCTGGTGGTGCTGGTGGTTTCTGAAAAGGGCTTCACTGGGGTGGATCAGAGCTGATGGTTGTGGATACTGGTAGGTGGGTGGAGTTGGAGTCTCCAGCGTGCGAGAGGGAGGGCGATAACCGGCTGACGGACCGGTTGTGCAGTGGCGTCTCCCGCTCACCGGCAGTGTCAGCTACCGACCTGGGCGTCATGGGAGGGCATCACAGACAACAAGGGCGCTCAAGCTGCGCAGAGACAAACAGAAAGAGAAAGAGAGAGAGAGAGAGAGAGAGAGAGAGAAAATGGCATGTTAATATTGTTTGTGTTCAGCAAGCTGCGCAGCAGCCACTTGGGGGGAAAAGACTAAAAGCAGAGAAAAATACATGTTAGGAAAAACATAGAGAGAAGTCATGTTGATATTGTTTGTGTGTGTGTGTGTGTGTGTGTGTGTGTGAAGTGATGTGCTGCATTCACCAAGAATAAGACAAAGAACGAGACGAATGCGTGATGGGCAATGACAGAAGGGTAAAAAATAGAAGATAATTTGCACTTTTGTAAACAAGGCAAAACTATGCTTTTGGTTCAATTTGTTTTGAGAGATGTGAGATCAGCACGGTGCCGAGGATAAAAGACGGCAACATCAACAGATTCTCATTCTCGCTGGGGTCACTTGTTCTGAAAATATATGCAGCGTTGTAGTTATTTTGCGCTTCGGATCAAATGTTCCTTTTCGACGACAGCAAGTTGGGTGTGGAGCAAACTGAAATATTTATGGCTAAATACGCAACTTTAGGTGTTTCCTTAAGAGGAGAAACTAATCAAAATGTAATTAATCAGTCAATCAGACAGAAAAACTGAGCTATGAAATTACATTTGAGCTACTGAAATATGTTGATGATTTGCTGATGATCTGATCAAGACGACAATCATTTGTTTGATTGTACAATTTTGCACAAATGTTTGGGTTTTAGACTGCTGATCAGACAAAACCAGAAATACAACAACAATATATTAAACCTAAACTGCAAAAAAGCTTATTTTTTGTCTCCAAATAAAAGTCTCCAAATCCCACTGAATTACTGTGTAATAGTCCATAATATTAGCCCGTCTATGCACCTGCGAGAGTGTATTTGATAAATTGTATGCTTTCATTTCAGAAGGTCACAAATATGGAAAAAATCTGGGAAATGTGAAAACTATTTATCGTTTTTTGGAGATATATATATACACAGTATGTCCCATGTTTTGGGAGAGAGGCTCAGAGAGCACATATGAGACAGATATTGATAAAGGGACTGACTATAATAACACAAATATACCCCGTGGAGCTTTTCAGGCTGTTACAAAACTCCACATCAAAGATGGGAGGTTTTATTTTGATAAGCAGCATGACATTTTGCAGGCCCGTCGCTCTCCCTCTTCCTCTAAAGTCTGCGTCAGGTTGTATCCACAGATACAATACAGGCCAAAATTTTGGACACACCTTCTCATTCAATGCGTTTCCTTTTTATTTTCATGACTATTTACATTGTAGATTCTCACTGAAGGCATCAAAACTATGAATGAACACATATGGAATTATGTACTTAACAAAAAAGTGTGAAATACTTGAAAACATGTCTTATATTTTAGATTCTTCAAAGTAGCCACCCTTTGCTTTTTTATTAATAAGGGAAATAATTCCACTAATGAACCCTGACAAAGCACACCTGTGAAGGTAAAACCATTTCAGGTGACTACCTCATGAAGCTCATTGAGAGAACACCAAGGGTTTGCAGAGTTATCAAAAAAAGCAAAGGGTGGCTACTTTGAAGAATCTAAAATATAAGACATGTTTTCAGTTATTTCACACTTTTTTGTTAAGTACATAATTCCATATGTGTTCATTCATAGTTTTGATGCCTTCAGTGAGAATCTACAATGTAAATAGTCATGAAAATAAAAAGGAAACGCATTGAATGAGAAGGTGTGTCCAAACTTTTGGCCTGTACTGTACGATTAAAAGTCAGCACTCAGCTTCAAACGACAATGTTAAAAACAACAGACAAAGACAGAAATCTTGGGTGTAGTCTTGGACTCGGACCTGAATTTTAAAAGCCACATCAAGACAATTACAAAAGGGTTAAAGGACTTATGTCTCAGCAGGATTTGGAAAAACTTGTCCATGCTTTTATCTTTAGGGCGGTCCTCGACTAAAGAAATTCTTAGTCGACTAACACTTACACGAATTTGTCGACTAATCGATTAGTTGATTTAATTGACAGAGCTGTGCTCTTTGAGAGGTGGTTAAGACTAGAAAAGCACAATATAAATGTAGTTAATTAACCATCTGTAAAACTGAGTTTCTCCACAATTAATCCTGCAAAAGCACCACTTTAAATCTTGTGTTTACCAGAAATGTGCTCAGAAGTTTCTTGGAGATGAGTAATTAAGCATAAATAAGCATAAAAAATGACTAATGGACTAAAGAAATCTTAGTCGACTAAGACCAAAACGACCGATTAGTCGACTAATCGACTAAGAGGTGGCAGCCCTAGATATCTTCAGTAGACTTGACTACTGTTAACGGTGTCTTTACAGGTCTCCCCAAAAAAAATCAATCAGACAGCTGCAGCTGATTCCCGAGTCCTCACTAAGACCAAGAAAGTGGATCACATGGATCCAGTTCTGAAGTCTCTACACTGGCTTCCAGTGCCCCAAAGAACTGATTTCAAAATACTCTTGCTGGTTTATAAATCACTAAATGGTTTAGGGCCAAAATACATTTACATGTCTGATCTGCTGATACACTATGACCCCCCCCAGACCTCTCAGGTGGTCTGGGACAGGTCTGCTACACTATGACCCACCCAGACCTCTCAGGTGGTCTGGGACAGGTCTGCTACACTATGACCCACCCAGACCTCTCAGGTGGTCTGGGACAGGTCTGCTACACTATGACCCACCCAGACCTCTCAGGTGGTCTGGGACAGGTCTGCTACACTATGACCCACCCAGACCTCTCAGGTGGTCTGGGACAGGTCTGCTACACTATGACCCACCCAGACCTCTCAGGTGGTCTGGGACAGGTCTGCTACACTATGACCCACCCAGACCTCTCAGGTGGTCTGGGACAGGTCTGCTACACTATGACCCACCCAGACCTCTCAGGTGGTCTGGGACAGGTGGTTTGGGACAGGTCTGCTACACTATGACCCACCCAGACCTCTCAGGTGGTCTGGGACAGGTCTGCTACACTATGACCCACCCAGACCTCTCAGGTGGTCTGGGACAGGTCTGCTACACTATGACCCACCCAGACCTCTCAGGTGGTCTGGGACAGGTCTGCTACACTATGACCCACCCAGACCTCTCAGGTGGTCTGGGACAGGTCTGCTACACTATGACCCACCCAGACCTCTCAGGTGGTCTGGGACAGGTCTGCTACACTATGACCCACCCAGACCTCTCAGGTGGTCTGGGACAGGTCTGCTACACTATGACCCACCCAGACCTCTCAGGTGGTCTGGGACAGGTCTGCTACACTATGACCCACCCAGACCTCTCAGGTGGTCTGGGACAGGTCTACTACACTATGACCCACACAGACCTCTCAGGTGGTCTGGGACAGGTGTGCTACACTATGACCCACCCAGACCTCTCAGGTGGTCTGGGACAGGTCTGCTACACTATGACCCACCCAGACCTCTCAGGTGGTCTGGGACAGGTCTACTACACTATGACCCACCCAGACCTCTCAGGTGGTCTGGGACAGGTGTGCTACACTATGACCCACCCAGACCTCTCAGGTGGTCTGGGACAGGTCTACTTGTTGTCCCCCAGAGTCCGAACTAAACGGGGGGAAGCAGCGTTCAGTTTTTGCGCTCCACATATCTGGAACAAACTGCCAGAAACCTGCAGGTCCTCAGCAACTCTCAGTTATTTTAAATCAAAGCTGAAGACCTCTCTATCTTTTTGATGTTGCCTTTTCTTTAAATAACTGTTCAGTTGTTATACTGAAGTTGCATCGATGACACTCGATAACAGCTCTTTAATGTTTTAAACCTCCTAAAAACCAAGGAAATTTTTTTCCTAATCATATTTTTGGTGATTCCATACCTGCTTTAGGTTAAAAAAAAAAAAAAAAACATCCTAAAATTTATAAAAATGTTGATTTTTATTTATTTACAGCATGTCCACTGTAGTGGACAATAGGATCATTTGAGTACGAGTACAAATTTGGTAGATGTGGAGTCATTATTTACATGAAGATAGTCCTGATGTATAGTTCACATTCATAAAATGGCAAATATTTCAAATGATACATAATGTTGCTATCAGAACTCAATATATGATTCCTAACACCTTAATAAACACGAAAATATATGATTATCATAGTAACAAAACCAGAGACAAACAATATTTCTGTTTTTAATTGTGTTTTCAACTGTTTTCTACCTGCTCTTTAATGATGTTGCATTTCTTTAAATAACTGTTCACTTGTTATACTGAAGTTGCATCGATGACACTCGATAACAGCTCTTTAATGTTTAAAACCTCCTAAAAACCAAGGAAATTTTTTTCCTAATCATATTTTTGGTGATTCCATACCTGCTTTAGGTTAAAAAAAACAAACAAAAAACATCCTAAAATGTATAAAACTGTATAAAAATGTTGATTTTTATTTATTTACAGCATGTCCACTGTAGTGTACTGGACAACAGGATCATTTGAGTACGAAAACAGACACATTTGGTAGATGTGGAGTCATTATTTACATGAAGATAGTCCTGATTTGTCCACTATAATTGACATTCATTAAATGGCAAATAATGTAGTTTCTATCAGAACTCAATATATGATTCCTAACACCTTAATGAACACGAAAATATATGATGATCATAGTAACAAAACCAGAGACAAACAATATTTTTAATTGTGTTTTCAATCGTTTTCTACCTGCTCTTTAACGTTTTATGTAAAGCACTTTGAACTGAATTAAAAAGACATCTTAAATCTTGGATTAGGGACAATTACAACTGTAATCATACACCAAATACTTAAGCCCATGAATATACTTTTCTTTTCTTTTCTTTTTCTTTTCTTTTATTTATTTATACTGTATTTAATACTGTAATTAAGTTGAGGATTGGATGAGGTGAGCATCATATTGTCTGTTTGAGGGTATATTCATATTGTTTTAAAGTTTCTGCTGTTTTATTACATTGCTACTGTGTTTATTAGATTTATATTAGTGTATTTGTATTGACTTTTTGTAATTTAGGGTGCCTGTTAAGACCTGGCTAGGGACTACAGATGGAAACTAGCACTCGTAGCTAACTCTGGCTTGTTTACAGCAAGTAATTTGTCTGTTGATCAATGAGCATTGTCCCTATCAAATAAATGAAATAAATGAAATAAATGAAATAAATGAAATAAATGAAATAAAATGAAATAAAATAATAAAATAAATAAAATAAATAAAATAAATAAAATAAATAAAATAAATAAAATAAATAAAATTAAATTAAATTAAATTAAATAAAATTAAATAAAGCTGCCTTGCCTCGCCTAAAATTGAATCCACGTTTCCTTTACTTGTTACCTGTCTTTGCATCTAAGTCCATCCCACCAAGGAAGGATAGGAAAGAAGGGAGGAAATCATGCGAGGGGAAGGGAAATGGAGAAATATGTTTTAGAGGGATGATCCTCTGAGCTAGGATGGAGGAGCTAGGATGGAGGAGCTAGGATGGAGGAGGGATCTCTAAGGAGCTATAATCGAGGACACACGAGCGCAGCCTTCCTGGATCATATCCCTCTAAAATGGTCCAATTTATTTGGGGAAAAAAAAAAAGCTACAATTATGTAAAAAGTACTAGATACAGAAAATTCCTCCCATTGTAGAAAGAGTGTAAAGTATGCAACCAGCTGTGTGTTTAATGGTCTCATCATCTCAGCTGGAGACTTGTAGTCCGTTATATTCTTGGCTAGTTTACTTTAGAATCAGACATCAGATTATAAAAACTACAAGTGTTCTGTGTGCAGAGATCTTAATGTGTAAAGTAACTAGTAACTAAAGTAACTAAAATATTTCTCTATGAAATGTAGCAGAGTAGAAGTAGAAAGTAGGGCATGAAAAGAAAAAAGACCACAAGTAAAAATGCAAGTACCTCAACATTTGTATTAAGTACAGTACTTGAATCCACTTTGAGTGCCACTTAATCAG
>JABUOV010000222.1:22500-30000 GCA_025617405.1 Perca schrenkii
AATCGTGACCTGTACACAAAATAAACGAGAAAATCGTGACCTGTACACGAAATAAACGAGAAAATCATGACCTGTACAACAAATTGTGACCTGAGCACAAAATAAACGCAAAAATCGTGAACTGTGCACGAAATAAATGCGAAAATTGTGACCTGAGCACAAAATAAACGCAAAAATCATGAACTGTGCACGAAATAAATGCGAAAATTGTGACCCGAACACGAAATAAACGAGGAAAATCGTGACCTGTACATGAAATAAATGCGAAAATCGTGACCTGTACACAAAATAAATTACAAAATCGTGACTTGTACATGAAATAAATGAGAAAATCGTGACCTGTACACAAAATAAACGAGAAAATCGATAAAATCGTGACTTGTACATGAAATAAATGAGAAAATCGTGACCTGTACACAAAATAAACGAGAAAATCGTGAACTGTGCACGAAATAAATGCGAAAATTGTGACCTGTACACGGAATAAACGAGAAAATCATGACCTGTACACGGAATAAACAAAAAAATTGTGACCTGAACACAAAATAAAAGCAAAAATCGTGAACTGTGCACGAAATAAATGCGAAAATTGTGACCTGAACACGAAATAAACGAGAAAATCATGAACTGTGCATGAAATAAATGCGAAAATTGTGACCTGAACACGAAATAAATGAGAAAATCATGACCTGTACACGGAATAAACAAAACAATTGTGACCTGAACACGAAATAAATGCGAAAATCGTGACCTGTACCGGGCTGGGCTCCAAAGTGGCTAAAAATATATCTTTTCCGACTAAACCTCAGATAAAAAAATTATAAAAAAAGAATATTTCTTGAAGCTGCACTTTCATTTGGCTCTTTGTGGTTTTACTTATTTAAATCTAATGTACTTGCACTCACTACTTGTTGTCTGGAGTTTGCACCTTCAGGGTTGAAAGCACAAAATTGGAAGTCGCTTTGGATAAAAGTGTCAGCTAAATGACATGTAATGTAATGTAATGTTTTCTCATCCATGCACATGTCCCGGGACCTCCCTAGATACACACACACACACACACACACACACACACACACAACCGTTACCTCGTAGCGGTAGCATGCTAACGCTAGCATTCTACCTCCTTCTCAATAGCAAAGCACTGCTACAACACACACTAGTTCACCATAATCTCCAGAAGAACTACTTCCATGTGCTCCCTGGTTTAGAAGAAGTCTCCCAGCTGATCCTGAAGGTGGAGAAACAGGCTTTCTTTTACTGTCTATGGAGCTAGCTGACATGAGCTACGATCTGAGCTATACTGAGCATGTGCGAGAGCAATCAAAGATAGTACAGAAGAAGAAAAGAGGTCTCACTCTGTAGCTGAAAACAGAGAGCTGAACACAGGGTGAAAAGAGGAGCTGCAGCAGTGAGAGAGAGCTGTGCAGTACAACAACAATATGGTGTTTTTTGATAATTAAACTATGTAAACCTATTCTGGTACAACCTCTAAAATACAAATTATGAACCTGAAAATGAGCAGAATATGGGCGCTTTAAAAGAGCAACTTAAAGCTGCAGCAATTAAGACTTAATGCATAAAATTGCATAAATATCCCCCCATATTCCATCGCATTTTTTTTTAAGAAAACGTGCCGCATAATCAAGGAATTTTTGCCCCGCAACAATCACAAACAAAAAAACACTCTGCATTATTTCTGGAAGGACTGAAAGAAAAGGGGGAAAGAGAGAAAGAGAAAGAAAAGCGCAAGCGTGTCATGTTTTGCTGCATCGCTGCATCGGCCTCGAGGACTCGGAGCCACGAGCCTTGTAATTACTCGTACGGTATTTGTGTACCGGGAAGTTGTTCGGAGCGCGAACGCACTCTGTAATTACGTGGGAAATAATAATAAAAAAATACTGCAGCCGTGACAACAGTGATTTGCACACGTTGCGAGAAGCGGCTTTTCTTTCTCTCTTTTTATTTATTTTTTTTATTTTGAGAGGCAGGTGAGCCTTTCTTCCACTGGCATGCTTTTTCCAAGGCCAGTGCTAGGTGTAAATATTTAGGAAGAGGTAGATTTCTCCCCTCTCTAAAACATGTTAAAGACAACCCACTCCCCAGAAGAGGTAAAAAAACTAACATTCAGGGGGATCAAAGAGAGGGTCTACTTGTGCTTCATCGGGCGGTGAAAGAAAGACAGGCAGACAGACAGAAAGACAGACAGAAAGATAGAAGGAAAGACAGACAGAAAGATAGAAGGAAAGACAGACAGAAAGATAGATAGATAGACAGAAAGAAAGACAGAAAGATAGACAGAAAGAAAGACAGACAAAAAGAAAGACCAAAAGAGACAGACAGAGAGAGACAGATGGACAGAGAGAGACAGACAGAAAGACAGAAAGAAAGACAGAACGACAGAGACAGACAGAAAGAAAGAAAGAAAGAAAGACAGACAGACAGAAAGACAGATGGACAGAGAGAGACAGAGAGACAGACAGAGGAAGACAGACAGAGAGAGAAAGACACAGAGAGAGAGACAGACAGAAAGAGACATACAGACAGAGAGACAGAAAGACGGACAGACAGAGACAGAAAGAAAGAAAGACAGAACGACAGACAGACAGAAAGACAGAAAGAAAGAAAGACAGAACGACAGACAGACGGACAGAGAGAGACAGAAAGAAAGACAGACAGAAAGAAAGACAGACAGAAAGACAGACAGACAGAGAAAGAAAGAAAGACAGAAAGAAAGACAGACAGACAAAGAGAGACAGAAAGAGAGACAGAAAGACAGACAGAAAGTAGGACAGACAGAAAGAAAGACAGAACAACAGACAGACAGACAGACAAAGAAAGACAGAAAGAGAGACAGAAAGAAAAACAGAAAGAAAGACAGAACGACAGACAGACAGACAGACAAAGAGAGACAGAAAGAGAGACAGAAAGAAAAACAGAAAGAAAGACAGAACGACAGACAGACAGAAAGACAGACAGTGGACCAAAACACCCCAAACTAAACCCTGAGCAGGATGAGACACTAACTTTCGCGCACCGATCGGCCGGCGAGGCAGCTTTCACGCACCGATCGGCCAGCGAGGCAGCTTTCACGCACCGATCGGCCAGCGAGGCAGCTTTCACGCACCGATCGGCCGGCGAGGCAGCTTTCACGCACCGATCGGCCGGCGAGGCAGCTTTCACGCACCGATCGGCCGGCGAGGCAGCTTTCACGCACCGATCGGCCGGTGAGGCAGCTTTTGCGCACTGTTGAGGAAAAACAGATCACATTTTCTCCTCCGTCAAGGGCAGCTCCACCCATCAGTCTAACCACAAACTGCATCCATCGATCCATCTATCTATCATCCCTCCCTCTCTTTCTCTATCTATCATCCCTCCCTCTCTATCTATCTATCTCTCTCCCTCCTTCCATCTATCTATCTATCTATCTATCTATCTATCTCTCTCCCTCCTTCCATCTATCTATCTATCTATCTATCTATCTATCTATCTATCTATCATCCCTCCCTCTCTTTATCTATCATCCCTCCCTCTCTATCTATCTATCTCTCTCCCTCCTTCCATCTATCTATCTATCTATCTATCTATTTATCTATCCATCATCCCTCCCTCCCTCTCTCTCTCTCTATCATCCCTCCCTCTCTATCTATCTCTCTCCCTACTTCCATCTATCTATCTATCTATCTATCTATCTATCTATCTATTTATCTATCTATCATCTCTCCCTCTCTATCTATCTCTCTCCCTCCTTCCATCTATCTATCTATCTATCTATCTATCTATTTATCTTTCCATCATCCCTCCCTCCCTCTCTCTCTCTCTATCTATCTATCCCTCCCTCCCTCCATCCATCTGACAGCACAGTTCAGCGTGCGAGTCGACATGAACGAGGGCACAGCGGAGAGAAAAGGAAGCCGACGAAGAAGGTAATAAACGAGGAGATATCCTGGGAAATGAAATGACAAATTAGGAGCACGAAAGAGAAGGATCGGAAGGAGCCAAAGTGTGCTAAAAGGAGGGAGGGAGGGAGGGAGGGAGGGAGGGAGTTAAAGACCTTTTACTGGAACAAAGGAGAACTGGAGGAGACAGCGGGGCTCACAGGGAGGCTCACCGCCAACATTTCGGCAACAACAAACTTGGCCGACTTTGTGTTAAAGTCTTAAGTTCTACCCATGGACTCTGATGCATCTTTTTTGGGGATAAATTCCCTTGGTTACCTTGGTTACCTTGTTTCAAGCCATTCTAGCGCGGTATAGAAAGCCTAGCAGGAAGACTCGGCTCGATTTCTGCCAGTTCTCATTAATATTCAAACAAGCTAAGCTGTTTGAATCTGATTGGCTGAACAGCTAGCCAATGAGAGCCTGGCTGTCAGAATCCTTTACCCCAGCCCAACTGGGCGAGCTCATGAATATTAATGAGCTCGCCCTTCTCTCTCTCACATAGCTGTCCTATCAAAATAAAAGCATAAAAAAACCCTGTTTGTGTAATAAATGACAACGTGTTGCCTGTTTTCCTGTGTGGGCCAGCAGTCCTGATTAGAGGTACTGAATCCGATAGTTCAGGGGTGTCAAACTCATTTTCCCAGAGGGCCACAGTGGAAAAAGAGAATCACCTCAAGGGCCAGACATGGAGAGTTTATTGACTTGCTTTTGTTTCATTGAAAAAGTAAAAATATCTTTGACTGTATTACAGCATGTCACTTTTTTGACATTGCTGTAGTCATTTTATGTTTTTTTTTCCTGACTTCTTTATGGCTTTCTCAGATGTTTATCACCTTTTTATTTAAATTTTGCCTTTTTTTCCCCATTTTTTTATGCTTTTTGTTGCATTTGTCGACATAAAGCCCTACAAAAGTCAGCAAAAATGTTCCTTAGCCATCATAGAATTTAGCAAATCAAGCAGAAACAACGTTTCTGCCTAAATATGAAGAAATTTCTGAGTCTCAAAGTCGGCAAATCTGCCAAATTCTGCTTTGAGTGTCTATTTAACTGCAGTTAGCCAAGTGCCTTGATATTGATAGCTCAAATGTTATCAGAAACATCCTTCGAAGAGAGTAAACCTTTTATATTTTCAGTTTCCGTGGAGTTACTGGTTTATTTTGTGTGCGTAGTGGCTCATATTCTGCTCATAAAGCCCTAAAAATGTTCCTTAGCCATCATAGAATTTAGCAAATCAAGCAAAAACAATTATCTTTTTTTTTACAACAATGTTTCTGCCTAAATATGAAGACATTTCGGAGTCTCAAAGTCGGTTAAATTGCCAAATTCTGCTTTGAGTGTCTATTTAACTGCAGTTTTTGGCGCATAACTAGGCGGGCCAAAATCTATCGTGAACCTAAATGCCCTTTGCAGATTATGATCCAGCCCGCCTATCCATTTAGGTTCACAACATTTTTTTAACTGCAGTTAAATAGATAACTATAACTATCTCAATTCAAAATAAACATAATAAATAAACAACTCCAGTTCTAATACAAATAATATGAACATGATATAAAAACAAGCATATCATATACAATTCTTACCTACTTACAATAATTAAAAATTAGTACACTTTTGGTTTGTTTTTAAACCAGTTTTTAAGCCTCAAAGTAAACACTTTAAAGTCTTTTATTGACTTCAATATTTATTTCATTTAACATGTTTTCATGGTTCAATACAGTTTATTTTTTATTTTTATAATAACATTCAGCACTGTTTTTACTTGGGAGTGTCATGTTTGTTTTTATCCAGTATCAATTCTAAACACTAATTAATCTATTAATCTATTAATCGGTTATCGGTAAATACGGCCCAACCTAAGCTATCGGTGTTATTTATTACTTTTTGTTTCAGTTTGAATTAATTTCTTATTTCATTTAGCATGTTTTCATGGTTCAATACAGTTTATTTTTTATTTTTATAATAACATTCAGCACTGTATTTTACTTGGGAGTGTCATGTTTGTTTTTATCCAGTATCCATTCTAAAAACTAATTAATCGATTAATCGGTTATCGGCAAATACGGCCCAACCTAAGCTATCGGTATCGGTAAAATCCACTATCGCTCAGACCTCTAGTCCTGATGCAGTTTAAGCTCCATGTTTGTGTGTGTGTGTGTGTGTGTCTGTGTGATGCTAAATGATGGATCAAAGCGTGCCTTTGTGTGGGCACCTCGTGGTGCTAATGCATCGTTAACACAGCTGGCAGTGTGACCCAGCTCTCTCTCTCTCTCTCTCTGTGAGTGCCGGGGCTATTTCCAGCAGCTTTCTCTTCAGCTTATAGAGCTTTAAATCTCACTTGTGCGTTATGCAAGAGTTCTGCGAAAACCTAACCGAATGCACGTCACGACTAGTTTTTACCTCAGGTTATTTTAGCTGCCCTCTTTTTTAACAGAAAGTGTAGCGCAGGGGTGTCAAACTCATTTTCCCAGAGGGCCACAGTGGAAAAAAGAGAATCACCTCAAGGGCCAGACATGGAGAGTTTATTGACTTGCTTTTGTTTCATTGAAAAAAGTAAAATATCTTTGACTGTATTTACAGCATGTCACTTTTTTTGACATTGCTGTAGTCATTTTTGTATGTTTTTTTTTTCCTGACTTCTTTATGGCTTTCTCAGATGATTGTCACCTTTTTTTATTTAAATTGTCGCCTTTTTATTCATTTTTTTTATGCTTTTTGTTGCATTTGTCGACATAAAGCCCTACAAAAGTCAGCAAAAATGTTCCTTAGCCATCATAGAATTTAGCAAATCAAGCAGAAAAAAACGTTTCTGCCTAAATATGAAGAAATTTCTGAGTCTCAAAGTTGGCAAATCTGCCAAATTCTGCTTTGAGTGTCTATTTAACTGCAGTTAGCCAAGTGCCTTGATATTGATAGCTCAAATGTTATCAGAAACATCCTTCGAAGAGAGTAAACCTTTTATATTTTCAGTTTCCGTGGAGTTACTGGTTTATTTTGTGTGCGTAGTGGCTCATATTCTGCTCATTTTCAGGTTCATAATTTGTATTTTAGAGGTTATATCAGAATAGGTTTACATGGTTTAATTTAACATCTTATTTTTTGTTGTGCTGCACATTGCTGCAGCTCCGCTTTTCGCCCTGTGTGTTGAGCTCTCTGTAGAGTGAGACATCTCAACTTCTTGTACTATCTTTGTTGGGAGTCACACATGCTCATAAGATGGATTTTCTGCTTTTTCTGATTTCGCTCTTTTTCACTGGAAACAGATATGATGCAAACAGAAATACATCATAATAATTCATAATAATTCATAATACTTCATAATACTTCATAATACTTCATAATAATTCATAATACTTCATAATACTTCATAATACTTCATAATACTTCATAATAATTCATAATACTTCATAATACTTCATAATACTTCATAATAATTCATAATAATTCATAATACTTCATAATAATTCCTAATACTTCATAATACTTCATAATAATTCATAATAATTCATAATACTTCATAATACTTCATAATACTTCAAGGGAAAAGAATCAATTTCGA
>JABUOV010000222.1:35000-37500 GCA_025617405.1 Perca schrenkii
TCTGAATATATTGACTGAACGTCTGAATATATTGAATGAAAGTCTGAATATATTGACTGAACGTCTGAATATATTTAATGAACCTTGAATATATTGAATGAAAGTCTGAATATATTGAATGAACGTCTGAATATATTGAATGAACCTTGAATATATTGAATGAATGTCTGAATATATTGAATGAACGTATGAATATATTGAATGAAAGTCTGAATATATTGAATGAAAGTCTGAATATATTGACTGAACGTCTGAATATATTGAATGAACCTTGAATATATTGAATGAAAGTCTGAATATATTGAATGAACGTCTGAATATATTGAATGAACCTTGAATATATTGAATGAATGTCTGAATATACTGAATGAACGTATGAATATATTGAATGAAAGTCTGAATATATTGAATGAAAGTCTGAATATATTGAATGAACGTCTGAATATATTGAATGAAAGTCTGAATATATTGAATGAAAGTCTGAATATATTGAATGAAGGTCAGAATATATTGAATGAAAGTCTGAATATATTGAATGAAAGTCTGAATATATTGACTGAACGTCTGAATATATTGAATGAAAGTCTGAATATATTGACTGAACGTCTGAATATATTGAATGAACCTTGAATATATTGAATGAAAGTCTGAATATATTGAATGAACGTCTGAATATATTGAATGAACCTTGAATATATTGAATGAATGTCTGAATATATTGAATGAACGTATGAATATATTGAATGAAAGTCTGAATATATTGAATGAAAGTCTGAATATATTGACTGAACGTCTGAATATATTGAATGAACCTTGAATATATTGAATGAAAGTCTGAATATATTGAATGAACGTATGAATATATTGAATGAAAGTCTGAATATATTGAATGAACGTCTGAATATATTGAATGAAAGTCTGAATATATTGACTGAACGTCTGAATATATTGAATGAACCTTGAATATATTTAATGAAAGTCTGAATATATTGAATAAACCTTGAATATATTGAAAGAACGTCTGAATATATTGAATGAAAGTCTGAATATATTGAATGAACGTATGAATATATTGAATGAAAGTCTGAATATATTGAATGAACGTCTGAATATATTGAATGAAAGTCTGAATATATTGACTGAACGTCTGAATATATTGAATGAACCTTGAATATATTTAATGAAAGTCTGAATATATTGAATGAACGTCTGAATATATTGAATGAACGTCTGAATATATTGAATGAACCTTGAATATATTGAATGAAAGTCTGAATATATTGAATGAATGTCTGAATATATTGAATGAATGTCTGAATATATTGAATGAATATATTGAATGAAAGTCTGAATATATTGAATGAAAGTCTGAATATATTGAATGAATATATTGAATGAAAGTCTGAATATATTGAATGAAAGTCTGAATATATTGAATGAAATTATGAATATATTGAATGAAAGTCTGAATATCTTGACTGAACGTCTGAATATATTGAATGAAAGTCTGAATATATTGAATGAAAGTCTGAATATATTGAATGAACGTCTGAATATATTGAATGAACGTCTGAATATATTGAATGAACCTTGAATATATTGAATGAAAGTCTGAATATATTGAATGAAAGTCTGAATATATTGAATGAACGTCTGAATATATTGAATGAAAGTCTGAATATATTGAATGAACGTCTGGATATATTGAATGAACGTCTGAATATATTGAATGAAAGTCTGAATATATTCAATGAACGTCTGAATATATTGAATGAACCTTGAATATATTGAATGAAAGTCTGAATATATTGAATGAACCTTGAATATATTGAATGAAAGTCTGAATATATTGAATGAACGTCTGAATATATTGAATGAACGTCTGAATATATTGAATGAAAGTCTGAATATATTGAATGAATATATTGAATGAAAGTCTGAATATATTGAATAAAAGTCTGAATATATTGAATGAACGTCTGAATATATTGAATGAACGTCTGAATATATTGAATGAACCTTGAATATATTGAATGAAAGTCTGAATATATTGAATGAAAGTCTGAATATATTGAATGAACGTCTGAATATATTGAATGAAAGTCTGAATATATTGAATGAACGTCTGAATATATTGAATGAACATCTGAATATATTGAATGAAAGTCTGAATATATTCAATGAACGTCTGAATATATTGAATGAACCTTGAATATATTGAATGAAAGTCTGAATATATTGAATGAACGTCTGAATATATTGAATGAACGTCTGAATATATTGAATGAACGTCTGAATATATTGAATGAAAGTCTGAATATATTGAATGAATATATTGAATGAAAGTCTGAATATATTGAATGAAAGTCTGAATATATTGAATGAACTTATGAATATATTGAATGAAAGTCTGAATATCTTGACTGAACGTCTGAATATATTGAATGAAAGTCTGAATATATTGAATGAACGTCTGAATATATTGAATGAACTTTGAATA
>JABUOV010000222.1:60000-65000 GCA_025617405.1 Perca schrenkii
AAACGTTGGACAAAGTGACAAAAACGTTGGACAAAGTGGCAAAAACATTGGACAAAGTGGTAAAAACTTTGGAAAAAGTGACAAAAACGTTGGACAAAGTGGCAAAAACGTTGGAAAAAGTGACAAAAACGTTGGAAAAAGTGACAAAAACGTTGGACAAAGTGACAAAAACGTTGGACAAAGTGGCAAAACGTTGGAAAAAGTGACAAAAACGTTGGACAAAGTGACAAAAAACGTTGGACAAAGTGGCAAAAACGTTGGAAAAAGTGAAAAAAACGGACAAAGTGGCAAAAACGTTGGAAAAAGTGACAAAAACGTTGGACAAAGTGGCAAAAACGTTGGACAAAGTGACAAAAACGTTGGACAAAGTGGCAAAAACGTTGGACAAAGTGGCAAAAACTTTCACTTCACAGGAATTTTTTCCCTTATTAATAAAAAAGCAAAGGGTGGTTACTTTGAAGAATCTAAAATATAAGACATGTTTTCAGTTATTTCACACTTATTTGTTAAGTACATGATTCCATATGTGTTCATTCATAGTTTTGATGACTTCAGTGAGAATCTACAATGTAAATAGTCATGAAAATAAAAAGGAAACGCATTGAATGAGAAGGTGTGTCCAAACTTTTGGCCTGTACTGTAGCTAATGGAAAAACGCCATTAGTCAGTTAGTCATAATCAGTTGGTAAATAATCAGTTATCAATTACTCACCTCGGGATACCTTGAATCCTTTAACACAGGCTATCTCAAACTGATCCCTCCCAAAGGGTCTGCATCTGATTTGTATTCCAGGTCAGAGGTCTGCAATGACATGGCAATAACAAAATAACGTTATAAAAAATAACATAAAATAAAGTCAACTTTATACATAACAAAACATACCAAAAACCAACATAAATTCAATCCACATTTTAAAAGAAGGACATTGAATATCTTTCCAAAATCGGAGTATCAATCGAACTGCCGTGATTACTCCCACAGTGTCACAAGTGAAAACTCATTATTTTTAATCTGGGGAATCTCAGATTTATCTCCTAAAAGGCAAATCCTTGATGAAAATGGAAGTTCAAATCCCAAACATTCTCCAAGATATTTCAACACAATTTCCCAAAAAGGTTGAATCTTTGAACAATGCCAAAGAACATGCATGTATGTGCCAGTGTCTCGTTTACATTTCCAACTCACTTTTAACTTTTAAGCTGACAGCTTAACTCCGGAAAACAACCTCGTGGACAAAAAGAACGCACCACCACTAGACTGACCCTGGCTGCAAAAATAAATGTGCTGCCACTAGGGTGCGTCTAGATTTCTAGGCTAAAAGCTCTCGGGACTACTTTTGAATCCCTTTCAGGACGCTTATTTTGGCCATAATTTTGCTTTATAAATTATAATTAACTATACACTAGGGGTGGGAATCACCAGAGGCCACACGATACGATATCATCACGATACTTATGTCATGATACGATATTATTGCGATTTTAAACATATTGCAATATTCTGCGATATATTGCAATGTATCACCTTTTTTCCAACTTCAAATTTTTCCCAGTTTCAAATTATGTCCCCAAAGGAAAATTTTGTCAACATTTGTTTTATCTAAAAAGATACATTTCTCTGTTTGTTCATCTCACTTCAATTGTATTGCTGCAAAATGGGGGATTGTCAAGCAGACAAACTGACCAACACATATATATTAAAAAATCCATACTTGGCGTCTGCGTATCGATGCAGTATTGCCACGAAAAGTATCGCGAAACTATGCTGTATCGATTTTTTCCCTCCACCCCTACTATATATCATGTTTCTACAGAAGCGAAAACAAGTTCCTAGAATACTGTTTAACTTGGAAAATGAAGTTGTAAATTCCTGCGGCAGCATCATTTAAAACTCATAAGACCCACACATATTTTGGGATTACTGCACTTGGGTTTCCAAGAAAGAGAGAGAGAAGGAGGAGAGGGAAGGAGGGAGGAGAGAAGGACATCTCACAGCTGGCAGGTGAATATATTCTGAGGTTGGAAAACTTTCATTGAAACCAGATGAACAGTTGAAAGGTCTTATGCAATGAGTCGGCCGGGTGTTTACAGTGAAGTGGGAGAGAAATAACCAAGAATTCTTTCCTCGAGTCCGCTGAGTTAACGAGCAGCTGAACCAGCCAATAACCAGAGAGCGCGAGCTCCGTCTAACCGTGTGGCTTTCACCGCTGTTTACTCTCCGTCCAAACAGGCAAAAAAACATAAAAAATAAAATAGTTGTTTCAACTAGGACCCGGAACTCGATTAAAAAAATGTATCTAATTAATTAGAGGCTTTGTAATTAATTAATCAAAATTAATCGCATTTTAATTGCATAAATATATGACCTGAGAACAGTGAGAAGTCATTTTTTTTGACATGGATTTTTAGTATACCACTGAATAATGACTGAATACATAAGCTTAACCCTTTGACGCCTGAATTTATTCACAATTATATAAGAACTTTATTAGTTAGGAGAGAGTTGAGATGGCGCCGCATATGGCGACTCTGTGTGTTTGTGCATGTTGCTTTAATGTTTTAATGTGATTTGCACTTACGATACCAAGACACATCCCTCGTGTGTGTAAACATACTTGGCAATAAAGCTTTTCTGATTCTTATGTGTGTTTCTGGCTCCAAGCTGATGCTAAATTAAGTTGAGATTGTTAATTTGTCTATAGCATATAGAATAGATATAAATTTAGGTATGATGCAAATTATAGACAACAGGCATTCATGGTAAAATTCTTTACAAAATGGTAAAATTAATAAAACACATTTTCAAGTAATTGACAAATAAATGAATCTTGACAACAGCAAGAAAGAAAACACTCTCCTACTCCCTAACATTGACAGTAGTCTTTTTAGGGCTAGGGATTAGGGTTAGGGATTAGGGTTAGGGTTAATTTCGCTTCCGTGAACCGGATGTAGTTCCCACTCCGACCGGTCCTACGAGAAACCAGTGCGTGCAAAAGGTTCCTAGGCATGTATCGAATGTAAAAACACCAGCATTGGGGGGAATACACACGCTATCTCGCCTGCAGTCGGAATGGAAGGAGTTTGATGCAAATTAGCGACAGTCGGCGTTAAGGGGTTAAGCAACAAAATATTGTTTATTTTTGTTCAACCAAAGTCCAGCAGACCAGTGCAATTTTTGCCATTAAGTGTAGCAATAGCATATTTAGAAATATAGTACATTTCAGAAATTAAGGTAGCCTAATAGGTAGGTAGGCCTTCTGTAAATTATGTTTTTTCTACAGTCGAGTGCAATCCAGTGAGCCAGGCCGTTGGTTATTTTTTCAGACGTGGACTTAGTTACCCTGGTCCTTAAAGGAACACGCCGACTTATTGGGACTTTATCTTATTCACCGTAACCCCCAGAGTTAGACTAGTCCATACATACCCTTCTTATCTCCGTGCGTGCTGTAAGGCTGTCTGACGGTTCCAGCATTAGCTTAGCCTAGCACAGATCCTGCAGGTAACTGGTTCCAACTAGCCTACTGCTCCGAATTGTTACAAAAGTGACAAAATAACGCCAACATGTTCCTATTTACATGTTGTGATTTGTAGAGTCACAGCGTGTACAAAAAAACAACGTAACATGAGACACAGCCATCTTCTAACAGTAAACAAACCGGGAACTATATTCTCAGACAGGCTTGCTGCGAGCATATCACCCAAGTACTATATTCTTCCGCCTGAGAATAATAAAAAAAATTATCGTTTGGCAGGCCTATTTTTGAGTCGTCTCTTCAAAAAGTTTGCCGCTTTGGCACTGAAGTTTCCCAATTTGGGATCAATAAAGTCCAGCATAATGCTTTTCTAAAAAGGATGGAACCGCTGCAGCCGACCCAGGGCTGTGTTTCTTTTCCGTGAGTTCATTTCTCTTTTTAAAAAAAAGAGTAATCTTTTAAGCGGAGATCATGTCTTTGTGCGACGATGAATACTCTTTCAAAGATGTGGATTTTTTCTGTGAATACCAGAAGTTATTGTAGATTAATTTAATGATTTCTATTCCCCTTGAATATAAAAAGGAAGCAACCTTCCATTTAATTTGCAATTTGGCGGAAAGCAAAGCCTTTATTTCGATGAATAGGACATGATTTGGCTCAGAAATATTATTAAATGTGGGTTAAGTTCCTTTTTAATTGGCAGAAAATAGTTATTCAACTATTTTAATTTCTTCTTTTTGTCCAGACATAAATATCCATCTACCAAGGATAAAGTAATACACACAAAACCAGCAAATGATCATTGCTTTATAAACAAATAAAAGCAAAGTTAGAGTTGGGTGAAGATTAGAGCTTTAACGGCTAATTATTAGATATACAAATACAGCATCACAGACGGAGTTTAAGATTAAGGTTCATAAAGACAATCCAGTTAATAAAAGACACACGTTTGACCAGGGCTGTAGTCAAGTCCACCTTTATCGAGTCCAAGACCAGGACTAGTCCAGACCGAGTCCCAACTAGAGACAGTCAAGACAGAGTCCAAACTGGAGACAGTGATTAATCGCGATTAACTATGGAAATTCAGTGATTAATCGCGATTAACTATAGAAATTCAGTGATTAATCCCGATTAATTATAAAAATTCAGTGATTAATCGCGATTAATTATAGAAATTCAGTGATTAATCCCGATTAGCTATAGAAATTCAGTGATTAATCGCGATTAACTATAGAAATTCGGTGATTAATCGCGATTGACTATAGAAATTCAGTGATTAATCCCGATTAATTATAGAAATTAAGTGATTAATCGCGATTAATTATAGAAATTCAGTGATTAATCGCGATTAACTGTAGAAATTCAGTGATTAATCGCGATTGACTATAGAAATTCAGTGATTAATCCCGATTAATTATAGAAATTCAGTGATTAATCCCGATTAGCTATAGAAATTCAGTGATTAATCGCGATTAACTATAGAAATTCAGTGATTAATCGCGATTAACTGTAGAAATTCAGTGATTA
>JABUOV010000223.1:0-66253 GCA_025617405.1 Perca schrenkii
TGGAGTAAAAAGTCCAATATTTCTCTCTGAAAAGTAGAGTAGAAGTAGAAAGTGGCATGAAAAGAAATGTACAAGTAGTTTTTACCTAAAAAGTATAACGCGCTTTCTCAGCGACACTAACAGAAGCAAAAAAAGGGGAGCATTAGTCACTCCGAAATGTAAATTATGTTTCCTTTAACGTTAACATAAACTATCGAAACTTCAGCATCCATGGAGCGTAAAGTCTAAAAGTATAGGTTAGCCGTTTATGTGCAAAAAAAACCCCATAATGCATTTCTACAAATAGTAAAAAAGCTTTTTCACAGCGTCAGTAAAGAGCAGAAAATAAACGAGCGGGCAGAGACATTTTAGGGGGCTCAGGTTAGGGCTGCTCAGTTATGGAAAAAAATATAATCACGATTATTTTGGTCAATAATGAAATCACGATAATTTAACACGATTACTCTTTGACTTCTGGAAAGATGTTGCAGTAATTGAATTAAAATAACAGTGGAAAAAGTTACATAAATCAACTTTTGCCTTGATATTTTTCCTATTTAAACTTAATTTTTCATTCAGAACAAAAGAGAATATAAGAGTTTACCTGCAATATGTAATGAGCTAAATAACTGTTTTTCTCGATTATTCTGTTTTTGTGATCGTTGGGAGCCAAAAATCATAATTCAGGTTTTTCAGTTTTTTCAGGTGAAAAAAAGGAAGTCTAATCTCCTAAAGTGATATCTTGATGTCTTATCCAATAAATATACGTTTTGACAGAGAAGCTGTGCACAAACTGGAATATTCACTCATGTCTGTGTGTGCAGAAATGTAAGCCTTACCTTAACCTTAACTGCGAATCGAAACTTCAGCGTCCATGGCGAGTGGTGAGAGGGACAACCGGGATTCCCAGCGGCCAGCAGTGGTGGTCACGGCGGGATCGGACAGCTCCGGGCCGGGCGGCGGTCTCAGCAGCCTCCGGGCGCTCACGGGCTGCGTCCTGTGCGTCCTGATCGTCTCCACCCTTCTGGGGAACACTCTGGTGTGCGCCGCAGTGATTAAATTCCGCCACCTGCGCTCCAAAGTCACCAACTCCTTCGTGATCTCTCTGGCGGTGTCCGACCTGTTCGTGGCCGTGCTCGTGATGCCCTGGAGGGCGGTGTCCGAGGTGGCGGGCGTCTGGCTCTTCGGGCGCTTCTGCGACACGTGGGTGGCCTTCGACATCATGTGCTCCACCGCGTCCATCCTCAACCTGTGCATCATCAGCATGGACCGCTACTGGGCCATCTCCAGCCCCTTCAAGTACGAGCGCAAAATGACGCGCAGGTTTGTCTTTTGTCGTTTTATGTTAATGGATGAAATGAAAGATAAGAGTTGCTGATACGGTCACGTTATTGAATCAATTGAGTCGTGGACAGGACACGTAAAATCTTGTTTTTTTTCATGTGGTGATTACGAATTTTAAAGCAATGTACAGTACAGGCCAAAAGTTTGGACACACCTTCTCATTCAATGCGTTTCCTTTCTATTTCATGACATGACATTCTCACTGAAGGCATCAAAAACTATGAATGAACACATGTGGAATTATGTACTTAAAGGGGTGATAGAATGATTATATAGAGTATTTCACACTGTTCCTTATGGTCTTCTAATGGGATATGTAACATTGGTTGGGCTGAAAATGGCCTGGTTGATATTTTATTGGCCCTTATACATCCCTGTGTTTTGGCTCTATTTGTAACAAGTGCTTTTCTTCCAAATATGGTATGCTCGTGAATATTTAGATGAGCTGCGCGCTGATTGGTTGAGCGACTTGCCATAGGCAGACATTAGAGATGCGCGCTGATTGGTTGAGCGAATCCCCAATACACACACATTAGAGAAGCGACAGAATCTCATATTCCAGACACTGCAATGTTTAATTACCAAATTCACTTCTGAGCCTTTATGTGAGAAATCAACTATATAAAGCTCAAATATGGGCCGTTTTACGAAAATTGATGGCTAATTGAAAATATGGTAAGACTGTGTGTCGGACTTCAGCGGCGGTGCTGCTGCCTCGCCGCCCGGCCTGCCTTCCTTCACAGACCCCGGCCTGCTGTGAGCTCCGTTCTGATCTCAGGTCAGTTGTGTAGCCTATGTAAATGTTGGGGCGTGACCGTTCTCTTAATACACCCATGGGCTGACAAAGGTTCCGGTTTTTGGGAGGTTGACGACAACTTCCAGCTTTGTTGGGATTCGCCCGTTTTCAGCGGCAGTTTCAAAATATGAGATTTTCATAGTAAAGGGGTGTCAATGGGACTTTGAGCTTCTATGTATGTCCTATTTACCCACCGAACTGTCGTTATTCAACTATGACAGGGTAAAATCGGTTTTGCATTCTATCACCCCTTTAACAAAAAAGTGTGAAATAACTGAAAACATGTCTTATATTTTAGATTCTTCAAAGTAGCCACCCTTTGCTTTTTTATTAATAAAGGGAAATAATTCCACTAATTAACCCTGACAAAGCACACCTGTGAAGGTAAAACCATTTCAGGTGACTACCTCATGAAGCTCATTGAGAGAACACCAAGGGTTTGCAGAGTTATCAAAAAAAGCAAAGTCATTTTATTTGATTACACTTTACTTGAAGGCATCTACATAAGAGTGACATTACACTAGGGCTGGGCTATATGGACAAAATCAAATATCCCGATATTTTTGACCAAATACCTCGATATCGATACTGCAACGATATTGTAGTGTTGACTATCGGTGCTTTAACAAAATATTTACACAATGAGATGTTTGATAAATAATCATCAGTAATGTGGATATAATGACTAAGTGGGTAAAGGTAAATAATAGAACAGTTACAACAGTCTGGTAAGTTCAGGAAAGTACATCACTTTACTGTAATGCAGCCTTTAAAACCAGGAAAAGACACTTATGCCATATTACAATATTACCATATCCCAAATCTAAGACCACATTTAGTCTTATATCATGATATCGATACAATATTGATATATTGCCCAGCTCTACATTACACTGTCATGAACGCGTCATAAACATTATGAACAAGTCATAAATGTTCATGACATAACGCTTCTGTCATTAAGTGTAATTCGGTTTTTGTTTAGGGTTAGGGTTAGGGTTAAAATGCATGGGCACAAGGGGATCACTGGTGTGATTAAAACACCTTAAAACCTCCTTAAAAAGCCAAGTTTGGATAACATAAAAAATAAATCTGTTTAAAAGAAGGCCAGATATTAACCCTGTGATGCCTGAATTTATTCCCAGTTATATAAAAAAATGTATTATGTGATTTTCTGGCTCCAAGTTGATGCTAAATTAAGTTGAGATTGTTCATTTGTCTAAAGCATATACAATAGATATAATTTTTGGTATATAAAATTAGCGACAACAGGCATTCATGGTCAAATTCTTTACAAAATGGTAAAATTAATGAAATACATTTTCCCATCTCAGATATGTAGATTTTATTCATGTCACAAAGTAATGGACAAATAAATGAATCTTGACAACAGCAAGAAAGAAAACACTCTCCTACTCCCTCACATTGACAGTAGTCTTTTTAGGGTTAGGGGTTAGGGTTAGGGTTAATTATGCTTCCGTGAACTGGATGTAGTTCCCAGTCCGACCAGTCCTACGAGAAACCAGTGCGTCCTAAAGGTTCCTAGGTATGTATCGAATGTAAACAAACCGGCATTGGGGGAACACACCCACGCTATCTCACCTGCAGTCGGAATGGAAGGGGTTTGATGCAAATTAGCGACAGTCGGCGTTAAGGGGTTAAAGGCAGTTTAAAAGAACCACTGGACAGGATGGACAGCGGGAGAATAAAAGGTCACCTCCATACCTGCCCTGGCCTCTCATTAGCCAGGGCAGATATTAGTACATATAGCCAGACATTACAATATATATATATATATATATATATATATATAGTGTTATGAAAATAAATGCCCTGGCGTCGCAATACAAAAGAAAATTCTATCCCAATCTATCTCCACATAAAAAGGACTGAAAACATTTGAAAGGTCTAAAATACTATCTGAATGACTTGCCCTTGAGGTTAAAAAGTAAATATATATTAAAAATTAGTAATACGTGCTGAGGTTTAAAAGTGCTTAAAAAAATAAAAGTACCACACAATAAATAACCACAAATAATTTAAAATACATCATAGAATATAGGGTTAGGGTTCATGTCATGTCACTTTTATGTAGATACAGTGCAGGCCAAAAGTTTGGACACACCTTCTCATTCAATGCGTTTCCTTTTTATTTTCATAACTATTTACATTGTAGATTCTCACTGAAGGCATCAAAACTATGAATGAACACATATGGAATTATTTACTTAACAAAAAAGTGTGAAATAACTGAAAACATGTCTTATATTTTAGATTCTTCAAAGTAGCCACCCTTTGCTTTTTTATTAATAAGGGAAATAATTCCACTAATGAACCCTGACAAAGCACACCTGTGAAGGTAAAACCATTTCAGGTGACTACCTCATGAAGCTCATTGAGAGAACACCAAGGGTTTGCAGAGTTATCAAAAAAAAGCAAAGGGTGGTTACTTTGAAGAATCTAAAATATAAGACATGTTTTCAGTTATTTCACACTTTTTTTGTTAAGTACATAATTCCATATGTGTTCATTCATAGTTTTGATGCCTTCAGTGAGAATCTACAATGTAAATAGTCATGAAAATAAAAAGGAAACGCATTGAATGAGAAGGTGTGTCCAAACTTTTGGCCTGTACTGTACCTTCAAGTAAAGTGTTACCTTTTATTTTATGGATGAAATGAAAAAGAAGAATTATAGGCCCTACAATAACATAAAACAACAGGGGTCGGAGCACGGTTTGGAGGGACTTGTTGGATCTGAGTTAAAATTAATTTGTGAAAGGAAACGGGAAGTGAATTATTACAGAATTGAAACACAAAGGTACCTAATGTGAAGTTCATCGATGTCAAATGTGTTTAATAACTCTCAGGTTCGCCTTTCTGATGATCTGTGTCGCCTGGACTCTCTCCATCCTCATCTCCTTCATCCCGGTGCAGCTCAACTGGCACCGCGCGAACCCCGACAACTCCACGACGGACAACCCAGACGACTGCAACGCCAGCCTGAACCGGACCTACGCCATCTCCTCGTCCCTCATAAGCTTCTACATTCCAGTGGTGATAATGGTGGGGACGTACACGCGTATTTTCCGTATCGCGCAAACCCAAATCAGACGGATCTCGTCTTTGGAGCGGGCGGCAGGGCCCCGTGCGCAAAACCAACGACACCGTGCGTCGACGCACGACGAAAGCTCGCTGAAAACGTCCTTCAAGAGAGAAACAAAAGTCTTAAAGACTCTGTCCATCATCATGGGAGTGTTTGTGTTCTGCTGGCTGCCGTTTTTCGTGCTGAACTGCGTGGTGCCGTTCTGCGACCCGGAATCGCTCGGCGAGCCGCCGTGCGTCAGCGACACCACGTTCAGCATCTTCGTGTGGTTCGGCTGGGCCAACTCCTCGCTGAACCCCGTCATTTACGCCTTCAACGCCGACTTCAGGAAGGCCTTCTCCACCATCCTGGGCTGTAACAAGTACTGCTCCAGCTCCACGGTGGAGGCCGTGGACTTCAGCAACGAGCTGGTGTCTTATCACCACGACACCACCATGCAGAAGGAAGCCTGCGCCATGCCGGGCGCCGGCATGCACAGGCTCCTGCAGCTGCCTCACACAGATGGAGATCTGGGGCAGAACATCGACAGAGTTTCTGTCATTTCGGACGATTCCCGCAACCACAGCAACTTACTGCTGCCTGCGATTCTGCAGTATGAGTGCGAGGCGGAGATTTCTTTAGAAATGTTGCCCTTCAACTCCTCCGGACGCACAGACTGTTATAACATCCCGGGTCAAATCCAGGACCTGTGAGCAACCCTGAACAATACAAACTCAACATTTCCTGCATGATGCATAGGCCCCCCTGCGCAGTTTGCATTAGAGCTGCAACAAATAATCGCCAACTGTTTTGATAATCTATTCATATTTTAAGCCATTTTTTAAGCAAAATTGGCAGAAAATTCTGTTTTTCAGTCTCTTAAATGTGGAGATTTCCTATTTTATTTGTTTTATATGTGTTTAAACTGAATATTTTGGGGTTTTAGACAAAACAAGAAATGTAAAGACATTTGAAAAACTGGGCTGGACATTTTTTCGTAGTTTACTGACATTTTAGAGATCAAACGATAATTTGATTAATAAATAGTTGCAGCCATAGTTTCTACATCATCCCAGGGAGGAAAGTGTTTTTGTGCAGATATAACCAAAGTATTATGATTAGTCGTCAGACTGTTTCATTTTAAGGATTTTCAGAGAACTAATGAGTAAAAAAGAAAGAATCTGAGACCCTTTAGATTCATGTTGGGGGCCTCTCTTTGGGTCTTGACCCATAGGTTGGAAACTACTGATCTAACATATCTATATTTTCACAGAGATAAATCATGAGTTGTTGGTCATTTTATATTTGTTAAACAATCTATTTTGTGTGGTTTTCATGTCATGATGCATATTATTACCTTATTTAAAACTTATAAAAGTTGGGTTTCTGTCACAAATCAAATATATTCCTGTTGATATGGAGAGAGATGTTTCAATAATATTTGCATGAATAAAAACTTAAGTTCTGGATTCTTTACATTGTTGATAGTTCATATCAGCACACAGCAGCTTTTAGACAGTTTTCTTTTATTTGCTAGCAGATGGAATTGACGATATTTCACACAATACAAGTCAGTGGAGAGCGGAGAGTTGTTTTCCTGGGACTTAAATGCACTCTGTCTCTATTTCTCACGCAGGAAATAAAGTCTAACTCCTGCGCACAGTGTCTGACGGTCGCACATGATTGCACAGTGTGTAACAACACACACATCGGACTGGGTGACTGTCGGCTGCTGTAAAATCCAGTTGTTTGAGTAATTAATTCAGTGATCGAGTGACATTTTGAACGTTTGTTTTGATGTGAATGCCCGGGTCCTGTAGCACTCCCTGAACTGGCCTTTGATATGTTAAAAACGGCTATCGACATTAGTCGATACATCATTAGTCTAAGTGCCTAATTGGTCCTTCGGGTAATTGCGAGCAGTTTTTGTTGGAGAGGTTGTTCATTGAGACTCAAATTAAACACGAAGCTGAACAACAAGAGATGAGACAGACGTGACAGAAGTGTTTGAATGACCTATGTTGTGAAGGTCTAACAGTGAGTGTTTGTGTTGAAATGGTTAGACTAAGAGTTGAATGAATATATGCAACCTTACAATGGTCGAGACCCCTTTCACACCTGGTATTAACATGCGATCTGTATCTGTTTACCAGATTGCATTTAAAACCCAAATAGGTTTACAATGGTAAATGACAAAGCACAAGTTTTCATGGTCAGATTTTTTATTCATTAATACTTTTGCAGGAAGCTGAAGCTCTCAGTCACCAAGTTCACCTGCAAAACAAGGAAAAGGAGGTTAGTGATGATAAAATATGTTATAACAGGTAGCTAGAGATTGGTTCATAACCGTTACAATAACTGCATGAAAAAACCCAGAAACTGATAGCTGGTAACGCGGCAAGAAGCCATTCCATCTGCAAACTGCGCCATGAAACAGAGCTGGTTTAAAAATCATCTGGTATCCCTTTAAGTGAATGCTATATTTAAAATATTTTTTACTGTTTTACCTTGTGGACAGTGGTAAGGATGCCTCCTGGGCGACTTCCATTTGAGGTCTTTCAGGTGTAACATGATTATTAAGGCTTCTACTTGCCATACATGTTATTTGTGTACTTTGGTTTAGTGTTCTGCCCCTTTAAAGTATGTGAGTGGTTATTTTTAAGGGAATGGAACGCACGTTACGTTCTTCCCGGTTCAACCTACCTTTTTAAGCGGTAAGCCATCTTTATAAGACTGTGGAGATTTAAAGGTCCCATGGCATGAAAATTTCACTTTATGAGTTTTTTTAACATTCACAAACACACAAATACAACCTGTAGCTGCTAAGGACTAAGGACTACTGTCATGAAAGCGCTATAACTAGAGATGCACCAAATCCAGATTTTTGGGGTTCGGCTGAATACTGAATCCACTGGTTAAGATTCTGCCGAATCCGAAACCGAATACCGAATCCTCCTCCCATCCTCAGTCCATTTACACAGTAAACACATTAATTAAGTAAACAATGTCCACAGCAGTGTATTTTTCATTCGGTGTAGGGCTAGCAAAGCTGGTAATGGTCGTCTGGTTAACACAAGTTTTTAGCTGTGACTGTCCTTTCTTTGCAGTACCTGAAGTTGAAAAAACCCACCCTCGATCCTGATGTCTTAGCCAACTATAGACCTATGTCTAACCTTCCCTTCCTCTCTAAGATCCTTGAGAAGGTAGTCACTAATCAGTTATGTGATTTTCTACATAGCAATAGTTTATTTGAGGACTTTCACTCAGGATTTAGAATGCATCATAGCACAGACGGCACTGGTGAAAATTACTAACGACCTTCTAACTGCTTCAGACAAAGGACTTGTCTCAGTACTTGTGTCACTTATCTTACTAGATCTTAGTGCTGCATTCGACACTTTTGACCATACCATCCTGTTACAGAGATTGGAACATTTAGTTGGCATTAATGGAAATGCACTAAGCTGGTTCCTATATAAATCCTATTTCTCTGACCGATCTCAATTTGTTAATGTTAACAATAAATCCTCCAGGTACGCTAAAGTTAGCCGTGGCGTACCACAAGGCTCAGTGCTTGGACCAATTCTGTTCTCCTTATATATGCTTCCTCTAAGCAATATTATTAGGAAACACTCAATTAACTTTCACTGTTATGCGGATGACACCCAATTATACTTATCAATCAAGCCAGACAAAACCAGTCAGCTAGCTAAACTTCAAGTATGCATTAAAGATATAAAATCATGGATGACCTACAATTTTCTGACGTTAAACTCAAACAAAACTGAAGTTATTGTGGTGGGCCCTAAACACCTCTGAACCTCATTATCCAAAGATATAGCTACTCTGGATGACATTGCCCTAGCCTCCAGCACTACTGTCAGAAATCAGAAAGAGTTATTTTTGAACAGGATATATCCTTTAACGCCCACTAGCTCTAGAACAGCCTTTTCTCATCTTCGTAACATTGCCAAAATTAGGAACATCCTGTCTCAAAACAATGCTGAAAAACTAGTCCATGCATTCGTTACTTCCAGGCTGGACTATTGTAATTATCAGGCGGGACTTATTATTATCAGGATGCTCAAATAAAACCCTTAAGACTCTCCAGCTGATCCAGAATGCTGCAGCACGTGTTCTGACAAGAACTAAGAAAAGAGATCATATTTCTCCTCTATTAGCTTCTCTGCATTGGCTTTCTGTAAAATCCAGGATTGAATTTAAAATCCTTCTCTTGACCTACAAAGCTCTAAATGGTCAAGCACCTTCATATCTTGAGGAGCTCTTAGTACCTTATTGTCCCACTAGAGCACTGCGCTCCCAGAAAGCAGAGTTACTTGTGGTTCCTAGAGTCTCTAAAAGTAGAATGGGAGCCAGAGCTTTCAGCTATCAGGTTCCTCTCCTGTGGTACCAGCTCCCAATCTGGATTCGGGGGGCAGACACCATCCCCACTTTTAAGTGAACTTAAATCTCTCCTCTTCGATAAAGCCTATAGTTAGGGTATGAGGAGTTGCAGCGTTCGCCTAGACCGGCGGGGAGCGTGTGTAGCCACAGTCATGATGCACCTCCCTCCCTATCCCTGCTTCTCCTTATAGAAGGCTTACTATATTTAGGGTATAAGGAGTTGCAGCGTTCGCCTATACCGGCGGGGGTGGGTGTGTAGCCACATTCACGGAGCACAGCCTCCCTATCTCCCCTTCACTGCAGCTCTTAGTTATGCAGTTATAGTTCTAGACTACCGGGGTACCTCGTTTGACACACTGAGCTTCTCTCTCCTCTCTCTTTCCATCTGTGTGTATCCATGTCCCAGAAATGCTTGTTACTAACCTAGCTACGGGAGCTTATTCCCTGGAGTCCTTACGTTCTTTTTCCGCCCAGCATGTTTCCTTGGATGATGATGGCACCTACATCATGGTGGCAGCTGTTGCCGTGGTCCTGCTCTATGCCCTGCCGTGCCCTAATACACCCTGCTACGCTCTGCAATGCCCGACTTCGACTTGCTATGTCCGGCAATGCCCTGCCACGCCCTGTTACGTCCTACTATGCTCTACGACACCATGAACTATTACAACTACTACTTCTAGTGATTATCTTTAGTGTGACTATTATTGCCACAGTTCATCACACCCCCAACCGGCACCGTCAGACACCGCCTACCAAGAGCCTGGGTCTGTCCGAGGTTTCTTCCTAAACGGGAGTTTTCCTCGCCACTGTCGCACTTACGTGCATGCTCTTGGGGGAATCTAGTAAATTATAGAGTGTGGTCTAGACCTACTCTATCTGTATAGTGTCCTGAGATCATTCCTGGTATGATTTGACACTATAAATAAAATTGAATTGAAGTTGCTGCATTCTGGCTGCTGTCTGGGGATTCCTTCATGCACAACTCGTATTCTTTCAGATGTTTCATACCAAATGTTGTAACAGTGGCCATGTTGTGTATAGTTTAGGGTCCTCGCCACCACGAGACAAATCAGTATTGCAAATTGAACATGTAACTGGACTTGAATGGCCTTCTTTTGGCAAACAACACTTTTTCTGAGTGCCGAGTGCAAGCTTAGGGTTCGGTTCAGTGGGAAGAAATTCTAAAGTTCTGCAGAAACCGAAAAAAAACAATATTCAGCCAAATCCGAGGCCAAATCCTGGATTCTGTGCATCCCTAAGTATAACACAATAAAAAAAATAAATAAAAAAAATCTTATTGTGTGTCATATGAGTACAATGCCTTTGTTTGTGTCTTTTTATTAGTATTTTATCTTGTTTTTATAATTGATTTACTGCTGCTGCACTGATTGCCACCAAGGCCCCTTAGCTGTGATTGAATCACAGCTAAGGGACACATCTTGAGCTATTGTTTAATTATACAGTGCGACAGCTTAAACTTCAGTTCAGATTTTTACCTGATTACACCTTGACTTGCCATGCTGGCATCTGTGGTCGAGTCCAGCCTTGTCCTCCTGGTTGAGTCCCGCCTTGTCCTCCTGGTTGAGTCCCGCCTTGTCCTCCTGGTTGAGTCCCACCTTGTCCATAGGTGGGCTGTCCTCCTTGTTGAGTCCCGCCTTGTCCTCCTGGTTGAGTCCCGCCTTGTCCATAGGTGGGCTGTCCTCCTGGTTGAGTCCCACCTTGTCCTCCTGGTTGAGTCCCGCCTTGTCCATAGGTGGGCTGTCCTCCTTGTTGAGTCCCGCCTTGTCCATAAGTGGACTGTCCTCCTTGTTGAGTCCCGCCTTGTCCTCCTGGTTGAGTCCCGCCTTGTCCATAGGTGGGCTGTCCTCCTTGTTGAGTCCCGCCTTGTCCTCCTGGTTGAGTCCCGCCTTGTCCATAGGTGGGCTGTCCTCCTGGTTGAGTCCCACCTTGTCCTCCTGGTTGAGTCCCGCCTTGTCCATAGGTGGGCTGTCCTCCTTGTTGAGTCCCGCCTTGTCCATAGGTCGGCTGTCCTCCTTGTTGAGTCCCGCCTTGTCCTCCTGGTTGAGTCCCGCCTTGTCCATAGGTGGGCTGTCCTCCTGGTTGAGTCCCACCTTGTCCTCCTGGTTGAGTCCCGCCTTGTCCATAGGTGGGCTGTCCTACTTGTTGAGTCCCGCCTTGTCCTCCTGGTTGAGACCCGCCTTGTCCATAGGTGGGCTGTCCTCCTTGTTGAGTCCCGCCTTGTCCATAGGTGGGCTGTCCTACTTGTTGAGTCCCGCCTTGTCCATAGGTGGGCTGTCCTACTTGTTGAGTCCCGCCTTGTCCATAGGTGGGCTGTCCTCCTGGTTGAGTCCCACCTTGTCCTCCTGGTTGAGTCCCGCCTTGTCCATAGGTGGGCTGTCCTCCTTGTTGAGTCCCGCCTTGTCCATAGGTGGGCTGTCCTACTTGTTGAGTCCCGCCTTGTCCTCCTGGTTGAGTCCCGCCTTGTCCATAGGTGGGCTGTCCTCCTGGTTGAGTCCAGCCTTGTCCTCCTGGTTGAGTCCCGCCTTGTCCATAGGTGGGCTGTCCTCCTGGTTGAGTCCAGCCTTGTCCTCCTGGTTGAGTCCCGCCTTGTCCATAGGTGGGCTGTCCTCCTGGTTGAGTCCCGCCTTGTCCTCCTGGTTGAGTCCCGCCTTGTCCATAGGTGAGCTGTCCTCCTGGTTGAGTCCCGCCTTGTCCATAGGTGGGCTGTCCGCCTTGTTGAGTCCCGCCTTGTCCATAGGTGGGCTGTCCTCCTGGTTGAGTCCCGCCTTGTCCTCCTGGTTGAGTCCCGCCTTGTCCATAGGTTAGCTGTCCTCCTGGTTGAGTTCCGCCTTGTCCATAGGTTATCTGTCCTCCTGGTTGTGTCCCGCCTTGTCCTCCTGGTTGAGTCCCGCCTTGTCCATAGGTGGGCTGTCCGCCTTGTTGAGTCCCGCCTTGTCCATAGGTGGGCTGTCCTCCTGGTTGAGTCCCGCCTTGTCCTCCTGGTTGAGTCCCGCCTTGTCCTCCTGGTTGAGTCCCGCCTTGTCCTCCTGGTTGAGTCCCGCCTTGTCCTCCTGGTTGAGTCCCGCCTTGTCCATAGGTGGGCTGTCCTCCTCCAGTCACAATCCATAGTTGAGTCCCGGCTCCTCCAGGCACCGTAACTGGTTGAGTCCCGCCTCCTCCAGGCACAGTCACTGGTTTAGTCCCGCCTCCTCCAGGCACAGTCACTGGTTGAGTCCCATGTGGTACATGGTACAAGGCAGAGGCTGGTACGTTAGGGTTTAATGGGATATATGTACTGCGGGAAAATACTTGTTGTACACGCGTGTAGCTATTTTTGGAGCGGGTGATGTAGGTTGGAGGCAGAAGCTGATGGGGCATCTCACTCGCTGAAACAATTTGAGGAAAGCCTAACTCTGGGAATGAGACGTAAGTTCCCCATTCAGGCTGCCTGTTTTCGCTTACTTGATCTGAAATGAAAGAACAACGAGATTAGTTAGAGGAGTTAATTAGTTAATTAGAGGAGTTGGGTAAAAATTAGTGCTGTCAGTTAAACGAGTTATTAACAGTGTTAACTCATTTCAATGGCGTTATTTTTTTATCGTGAGATTAAAGTTCTTTTTGTCCTACAAAACTTTGCAGTTTTTTTCACATGCTGTTGCAAATACTACAACACCACACCGGATCTAGCTAGACCGGAAACAAAACAACAGGCACGCGCACACTTGTTTGGGCTGGTGAGCCAGCCAAAGAGTAGCAGGCTAACGTTACGTTTTGAGTGGATGGCGAACGAGAGACACCGAAATGGACGCCAATAACAATCTGGATGGAAAGTTTACTTTTAAAAAGTTGCAAAATGGTTCCATTGACAAGACCAAAGTGATGTGTGTGTTTTGTCGTGAACTGAGCTATCATCACAGCATGTCCAGTCTGAAATACCACTTGATGGCCAAGCACACAGCTGATGGCCAAGCACACAGCTGATGCCAATTCTCCGCCCCCTTGTCAAAGCCAGGTGACAATGGATGACTTCGGACAGAAGCAAGTCAATCCATTTTTCCATGTTAAGAGTATTAAATTGAGAAAAAAATAATGGGACAAAAAGAAATCAAGGGACATTTAGAATAGATAAAGATGTGCGTTAATTGCAAGTTAACTATGACATCAATGCGATTAATCATGATTAAATACACTAGTAAAAAGTTAAAAGTAAAGAAGTACAACTTAGTAGCAATACAGCCAATCAAAATCAGTGTGGAATTATATGGCCTCAATGCCTTGAAGACAAATACTGAGCCTTTGGATAGTGAGACATATTTTGATTTGTAAAATACTGGCTGTACACGGGAGAGCTTAGCATAAAAAGATTTTTGGGAGACTTACCACCAACAGGCATAGGGGGCATGCTGAAACCAGGGTTGAAGTTTGGAGGATGGGTAGGTGGATAAGCATGGAAATGCAGATTGCCTTGGGTCTCTTGGTGAAGATAAAGCCAGCCGGTGGCAGTAACGCTCACTTGACCTAAAACAGAAGACAGATATGATTTGTGCAGGAGGGGTCGAGTGCTGGGCTACAAACTCCAATTCCACTGAAGTTGGGAGGTTGTGTAAAAGGTAAATAAAAACAGAATACAATGATTTGCAAATCCTTTTCAACCTATGTACAATTGAATACACTACAAAGACAAGATATTTAATGTTCAAACTGATAAACTATTGGTTTTTGCAAATATTTACTCATTTTGATTTTGATGAAAAAAAGCTGGGACAGGGGCAACAAAAGACTGAGAAAGTTGAGGAATGCTCAAAAGGTTAATTGGTCATTATTGGGTATAAAAGGAGCATCCCTAAAAGGCTCAGTCGTTCACAAGCAAGGATGGGGTGAGGTTCACCACTTTGTGAACAACTGCGTGAGCAAATAGTCCAACAGTTTAAAAACAACGATTCTCAATGTACTATTGTCAGGAATTTAGGGATTTCATCATCTACAGTCCATAAAATCATCAAAATATCCAGAGAATCTGGAAAAATCTCTCTCTCAGGCGGGATTGCATTAAAAACTGATATCAGTATGTAAAGGATATTACCACGTGGGCTCAAGAACACTTTGGTAAACCATTGTCAGTTAACACAGGTAGTCATACATCTTTAAGTGCAAAGCAAAATAATTTATCAACAACACCCACAAACGCTGCCGGCTTCTCTTGGCCCGAGCTCATCTGAGATGGACTGACGCAAAATGGAAAACTATGCTGTGGTCTGACGAGTCCACATTTAGGGCCCGGGCGTCGACAGTGGCAAAGGCCCTATTGAAACTGAAGGAATTATTATACCTTCCTTCTTTCTTTCTTCCGGCAAGTGAATTGCCTTTTTTTAATGGCTTAACATATTCAAAAACTCACCAAAATTGGCGGTATTTTTACGTTTACGTATTTTAAGGGTTTCGGGCATAGACGCACAAAAATGGCTCGCTAGCGCCCCTACAAAACTTTGAGCTCCTGCATTACCTTTAACGTAGACTAACAAAACTTGGTACACATATGTAGCATGTCTAGACGTACAAAAACTGTAATTGGAGCCATGCACTAAACCCAACAGGAAGTCCGCCATTTTGAATTGAAAGTTTGATTTTGGCCATTTACACATGTCGTACTTTAACAAATTCCTTCTAGAGATTCAGATTCCGATCAACTTTAAATTTGGTCTGTGCCATCTTAAGACAATAAAGATGGAAAATTATTATAAGAAAAACTTTTCATCATAAGGCGTTGCCGTGGCGGGGCGACCATTTTGTGCGTTTCGCCATCGAAACAGGAAGTGGGTGTAACTCGATTGTACGTTGTCCAACTGGCTCAAAACTCTTCATGTTTTATAAGACTAACTCTTAGAACATTTACTGGACAAAACTGACTAAAAGTCATAGCGCTCCCTAGTGGCAACAGGAAGTAGGCCCAAAACTATACATGCTATACTTAAACAAACTACTCTAGACTTGAGATTTCATTCAATGGACTTCAAATTCAGTCTGTGTCATCTAAAGACGTCAAGGATGAAAAGTTATTAAAAACTAAACTTTTCCTCCAGTGTGGCGTGGCAGCCATTTTGAGCATTTATTGATGAACAAAGAAGTTGTTGTAACTTGAGTGTACATTGTCATATCTGCCCGAAATTTCTCACGATTGACAAGAGTCCTGGCCTGAGGACAACTACAGGCCAATATTGACTTTTGGTCATAACGCCCCCAGCTGGCAACAGAAAATCCACCTTATAAGACAAACATCATCCGATATACATGAAACTTATGTGTGGTCTACATGTGATACTGAGCCGCCCTCTATACTTTAACCACGTCGACTCAATCAGGCCACGCCCCCTTTCATAGCATTTAAGGTAGTGTTGTGTGAGGTGTCATTGAACTTCATTCAACAATAGCTCGCAGCAACATATGGAAAAAAATAATTATGAACTAGTTCATTTTTGGAACTGTGAACTTAGTTAAAAATGTTGAAGTATGAATTATGATCTAAACCAGGGATCACCAACCTTTTTGAAACTGAGAGCTACTTCATCGGTATTGAGTCATACGAAGGGCTACCAGTTTGATACACTCTTCTGAAATAACAAATGTGCTCAGTTTGCCTTTAGTTATATATGATTATTAATGATTAATGATACTCATCTATGTGAAGACACTGATAATGTTAATTTCTCACAATAATTATCAACAATGACTTAACAAGGTGGGAAACAGATAATTTCAATATTCAATTTTCATTTTTAGAACAGACCTGAGGGCTACTCATGTGGTCCTTGGGGGCTACCTGGTGCCCGCGGACACCATGATGGTGACCCCGATCTAAACTATGAACTGGTTCATTTTAAAATTTGTGAACTGAACTTTGAACTAGTTCATGCAGAAAGTGAACTTTCCCAACACTGGCTACAGCTAACTAGTGGTACGCCTATAATCCGTGCTGAAATAGGCAAGACTACTTCAGTCTCGGTAGATATGTGCAGCATATTAGCCTGTGTAAGCTGTAACCAGTATACTTGTCTCCAGTACCACAAGAGGACAGCATATGTATGTACTGACCAATGTAGTTCCTGGAGCCATGTATTTTGCAAACTTTGATGAGAATTGGGGTTGTAGCCCACCCAAAGCTACCCAGGGTGGTCTGAAGGGCTGATTCTCAATCACCCACCAGCAACATCATGGCCACCAGTGTGCACCAATAATAAAACGCTAAAGCCTCAGATGATGTGGAATACTGGCTTGGTGTGGAGGTTATCAATGCTGAGCCACTGGGAAAATTCAGGATACAGACTTTTGTTGGACCAACACCTGCATGCCTAATATAACCATGACACCTGCCCCTAGTGGTGCACCCACTGAGCCTAAACCAACACCAGACACTCATATAGTCCTATATATAACCTATACTCTTTAAGTGATGCTGATTTAACTGCAGTAGAGGTAGGTTATGGCCAGAGTAATAAATGGTTCGATGGGGTATGGTACACTGCTCGCAAACACAGCAATACAGACTGCCTTGCATGTGCAGCGGCAAGGCCTCAATTAGGAACTACAATTTTTCTTCTAAATATGAACAATGATCCAAAAGGATTCAAATGCATCACTGCCTTTTCCACAAAACTAACAAAACCTTAGAAGTAAAATGCCAAACTCTCAATTATCTGTTCTCTGCTGTCTCCACCACTATCCTTCCTCCTGCAGCCTTAGTCCTACCTGGTAACTATACATGTTTCCTGCGAAATGCCACTAATGTTAAGAATGTGAGAGATTTGCCTACAACATACTGTAATCAGATATATAACATAACTACTAACAATGTTGGATTTAATGCTTCCAGTTTTACCAAGCAGAATTTGTTTAAGAAAGTGTTTAAGAAATCATCTACCGTCAATTTGGCGTGGCACCTGCACCCTTGTTCAACTCCTGATGCCAGTGAGTATTATCGCATCCCAAAAAATGAATGCAGTTGTTAAAGAAATGAGTACTCATCATCACAACAATCGGAGGAAGCGTGCTACTGCAAACAAACCTAAATTTGACTCCATTAGCAACCCATTTTGGTTCATTGACATTTTGATTGGAGTCCCGAGAGGAATTCCACATGAATTTTAAGGCCAGAGGAGAAGTAGCTGCTGGTTTTAGGTTAATAACTACTGCATTGTCAAAAGAGGGTGCCCCACCAGCCTATCAACTTGTAGCCACCCAAGAAGTCCCTCTTCCAGATTATCATCCTCCAGATAGTGAGGGTCATTCGGATGAGACTGACCCATCCTCTGATGAGGAGGAAGAAGTCTAGTCACACTGGGTCTAAATTCTCCCTATCACCCCCCAGTGCACCACCTTCTGTTTTTCCCCAAGTTCTTTGTAGGCCTTTTGTTTTGAGTCAAATATAGCCATAAGCATGACATAGATGTGTGAAATTTTTGCAAAATGCTACACACTGTTACATATTTCCACTTCAGGCATTTATAACCGATGGTATAGCTATATGATTGTTATGTAACCAAACAGCTTACACTAGTAGCTAAATTACCACATATAACATGCCACACACACATGCCCACATTTTCATATTTTACACTTTGCTAAATAGCTATGAGTTGCACCTCGACTTATTAGATGGTTGCAAGTTCCAGTATACAACGGCTATAATGTACATGGATATTAGCTTGAGTTGGGGTAGGAGGTTTAGTTACTACTTTTTACTTTACAGTTTGTTTAAACTGCATATGCAGGGTAAAAAGAGGGATTGAAGAATATATTTTGTAGAATATTAGTAAAAGGCCTTAAGCCATGTTTCATAAGATCTGTGAGTGATAAAACATGAGCAGGGTGCGCCGGAACAGAATGCACCCAGAAATAACTAACATTGTAACAAACATATCTCCAGACAAGAGAAGCAGAGAAAACAATGTGTAGTCATGTGTTTGCACGATCTGTGGTGGGAAACAGGATGTCAACAGAAGAACTACAACTCCCTACACCTGACACAATGTATCAAGGAGAAGGATCCTGCAAGAAGAATAAAGAGAGAGGGAAATGTTAGGTTCGGGTTCAGACTCCGGAAAGACTGTTGGTGTCAGGGCGAGAGAGTTTGGTCTTAAAGTTATTCTGATCCTTATGCATAGGTTGTTATTTCCTTGCAATACCATTTACTAAAGTTTGTTATAGACTAACTGAGCGAATCCTGTGTATTGATTTGTGGTCTACCATTCAACAAACACAACTTAAAGGTGCAGTCTGTGAGGTGACCAATTGGAGTCAGAAAGACTCCAGAACTGGTCCAAAACCTTTCAGGACGTCACTGCTTATTTCCGCAAGACAATCTGGACAGGTCTTTTACTCAAAGGAGTGTAAACACGAATGCAAGTGGCCTTATTAACACATACATGGATAATATGAATTTATGTGACGCATGGAGGATATTAAATCCAATAGGGAGGAAATATTCCTTTCACTCAAAAGGTGCATAATGTGTACTCAAGGATTGATTATTAGTGGATGGGAAGGTATTGCAACTCACCTGGGAGTCAAAATACCATAATGTTATATCAGAGCACTGTCACCCTCTCAATGAAAATGTGTGATTTATCTATTTAAATACTGTGTGTATTTTAATGTAATTTTATATTGGTGTCATTGATGTCGGAGAAGTCGAAGACAAATTTCCACTAAGGTGGACAATAAAGTCTAATCAATCAATCAATCAATCAATCCGAAGCACAGAAAAATTGGAGATTTGATCCTCAACTCCTTAACGACCCTAAATTATGCGAGTACTTAAAACCACAGATTATTTTTGTTTTTGAAACCAATTACAATAGACAAACATCTCCCACTTTACTGTGGGAAACCTTTAAAGCATAAATCAGGGGATGTATTATTTCTTTTCAGTCCTCTTGGAAGAAGCGCGATAAAATTGAACAACTAGAGTTAGAAAGGCAAATTAAAAGGTTTTGATGCAGAGAATGCTAAACAATCCTCCCGAGAAAATTACAATACTATTATAGCACTCAAGTATAAGTTTAACCATATATTATCCAAGAAAATCAGCAGGGTTTTTACTTTTACTAAACAAAAATATTCAGAATTTGGTGATAAGCCACATAAATTACTGGTGAGGCAACTGCACAAAATTAAAAATGACTGAACCATCCATAAAATAAAAGCCGAAAATGGTCACCTTTGTACCACACAGGGGGACATTAAAGGACAATTCCGGAGCAAAACAAACCTAAGGGTTATTACCTGATGTGTACCTACTCTGTCGCTCTCTGGGACATGTTTTCATGCTAATCGAATGAGTTTGGAGCTTTGATGAGGCTACCGCGGACTGCTGGTTAGCTTACAATGCTAGTATTTGGGGCATAGGGACAAATTAAATTAATTTGTTATTTAATACCACTAAAAAGGCTTGAAATATCACCACACCATAACGTTAGCATAATTAGGGTCCCTAAATGTGAACCGAAGCATTGACAACATTGTAAGTGTACAAATAGTTTATTAGAAAATATAGATTATAAAGACAGTCACGTTTATGTTTACTTGCGGGAGCCATCTTGGAAACCAGTCATAAGTAGTGGAAAAACGAGCGCCGTGCAAATAAGTCTGAGATTCCCATACTGTCTATGGAGATTCTACGTTGCATGGTGTTCGACTAGTCATGACTGGTTCCCAAGATGGCTCCCGCAAGTAAACATGAACGCGTCTTTATGATCTATCTTTTTAATAAACTATCTGTACCCCGTTTAAAATTTCATCTGTACGCCTCTTACATACTCACCGAGAATTTCAAAGGATTTTGTTTTGTTAAGCCACGTGCTGAAAAAGCATTTGATGAAGTAGAATGGCCCTACCTCTTTGCCATCCTGGAAAAATTTCAAATGGGTGATGAGTTTGCTGCAAGGATCCGATTACTGTACAGCAGCCCCGCTGCTAGAATACTCACAAATCAAACGCTTTTGGCCCAGTTCCGACTCCACAGATGCACAAGGCAAGGTTGCGTGCTAAGCCCTTTATTGTTTGCTTTGGCTTTGGAACCACTAACGGAAACCATTAGATGTCATCCTGATATACATGGATATTACACAGAGTACACAGCAAACAAAATATCCTTGTACGCTGATGATATTCTGTTATTTATATCCCAACCGAAAGTTACTATGCCAAATGTTTTAGCAGTTATTAAGCTATTCGGCACCTTCACTGGATATAGGATCAATTGGGGTAAAAGCAAACTCATGCCCTTAAAGCTAGATTATAATTGGCTCAGGTCCCTCCCTTTTACGATAACATCAGAAAAATTCACCTATCTGGGAATTGTCATTACTAAAAAATTAAGCTCTATATTCAAAGAAAATGTTCTTCCCCTTTTATACAAACTCAAATAAAATTTAGTTCTGGAGGAGTCTTCCATTATCCCTAGAGGGCAGGATGAATACAATTAAAAGTCAAAGTCATACTTTAAAAAGTTAGACTCAAAAGTTTTTCCCTTTCTCTGGAATTATAAATCCCAAAGAATAAAAAAAGAACATTTGTGTAAATCCAGATCACATAGAGGACTTACACTTCCAAATGTTATAATTATATTATTGGTCTACATTCATCCTTTCCATTGCATCAGTGTTAGATAATACTGCTTTGTTGTTGAATGGGCTGGAGATTGAGCGAGAGGCCATACTCAATCGGTGCTGTAATTTCAACTCTGATTCCTCTTAACAGAACATGTTACAAGCACAACCTGGTAATACATGACACAATAAGGACTTGGAAACAAATATCAAAGAACTTAAAACTCAGAGCGATCTATCTCTGGTTGCCAATAACAGCGAACCCTTCCTTCCCTCCTTCTTGTCTAGACACAGCCTTTGATACGTGGAAAGAACTGCGTTTGTAATGTAGGGGATTTATATATACAAGGATCTATAGCATCCTTTTCATCAGCTACAACAAAAATATGGTTTACCCAAACACCATTTATTCAGATTCTTTCAAGTAAGAAATTAAGTAAGAACACATCTTCCTCCTCTATGATAAGTTGCGCTAGATAAGCCGCCCAACTACTGCCACAGTTAAAGCGGATTGGGAAAAGGAGTTGGGTACGAACATACAAAATTACCTATGGGACGAGAGTTAAGCATATATCCACTAGTGCTCCATAAACGCATGTCATTGTCTAATACAGTTTAAAATCCTAAATAGGCTACATTATTCCAAAGAAAGACTTCATAGGATCTTCCCTGAACTCTCTCCTCTGTGTGAAAAATGTGACACTCATGTTGGTGATTTACTTCATGGTTATGTTCTTTGTTGCAAAATACAAGGTTACTGGAGTGATATCTTTAGTTTCATGTATAAAGTGTTTAAATATTCAAATTGTCCCAGATCCAGTTTTAGTAATCTTAGGGATATCCAATGAAGCAAAGAGAATGACACTGGCACAACAGCGCTTCTTGGAATATAGAATTCTCACTGCAAAGAAGTGTATCCTCTTATTCTAGAAAAAGAAAGAGGGACCAACACTGAGGATATGGCTTTCAGAACATTTGGCAACCTTTGGAATATTATTTTACAGGACAAGCAGTATCCTGATTGCCGTCCAGGTGGGTTATTGGGGATAGGGATTAGGGCCTGTCATTTGTTAGTTTTTTGTTTTTATTTAGTTTTTTATTTATTTATTTAGCCTTATTTCCCTTCCTTATTTTTGTTTGTATACTGTAAAAAAGAAGCACTGTAACAACAATTTTGTAACTTGATTTTTGAAATTAAGCTTCATAATAAAAACATTTGCAACAAGTTGCAATTATTAATTTCAGTGTTGCTATCTGGGTAGTGGGAGGAGGGAGGGAATGTACTTTGTCAAATCTACATTGTGTATTGTTTCCATACGTTGATATGTCAAGAAAACAATAAAACCAAAGAAAATGTGTGGCGCATTATATGAAGTGCAAAATACGACAACGGAGACCCCGGACTGTTGAGCAACTGAAGTTGTACATCAAGCAGGAATGGGAAAGAGTTCCACCTACAAAGCTTCACCAATAGTGTCCTCTGTTTCCAAATGCTTATTGGGTGTTGTTAAAAGGAAAGGTGATGTAAGACTGTAGTAAACATGCCACTGCCCCAGATTTTTTGGGATGTCTTGCAGGCATTAAATTCAAAAATAATATATGCAAAAAAACAATAAAGTTTATGAGTTTGAACATTAAATATCTTGTCTTTGTAGTGTATTCAACTGAATATAGGTTGAAAAGGAATTGCAAATCATTGTGTTTTTATTTACGTTTTACACAAACGACCCAATTTCATTGGAATTGGGGTTTGTATTATTAAAGCCTCTGAAGTTATCTCGCTGACCTTCGTGTGTCAATGTGGAAAAGAAAAGACGTAGAACTGAGTAGCAATAAGGCTCGCTAATTACAAATCTCCAACCAAATTGTCATAATGTCTTGAGGGTAAATGCTGAGTCTTTACATAGTAAGACATATTTTGCTTTGACTGTACACAGAAGAGCTAAGAAAATAAAAATGTTGTCACCTAGCATTACCTGTTTCAGAGAGCCTGTTGAGGGTCATTAACCAGTAACCGGTGTCATCTGTAAGACCGAGTGCTTGACCTGAAACCAAAGACAGATAAGATTAGTCCAAGAGGGTTTGAGTGTAAAGATTCAACCTTCTAAACTAATCATGCTTAGCTTCATGAGCCAGTGCAGACAAGTAAAGAAGTAGAACTGAGTAATACGATTATCTCAATGTCTTGAAGGCAAATGCTGAGTCTTTGGATAGTGAGACATATTTTGATTTGTAAAATAAGGCTGTACACAGGAGAGCCGAAGATAAAAAAATTGTTGGGAGACTTGACACCGTATTGTATGTTGGCAGGTGTAGAGCCGCTACCTGGTACTGTGGTTGGAGGAAGGACGGGTGGAAAAGGCTGCATCTGCAGATTTCCTCGGGTGTCTTGGTCAATAAAAAGCCAGCCGGTGGCAGAAGTGCTCACTTGACCTGAAACAGAAGACAAATATGATTTGTGCATACAGGGGTTGAGTGCTGGGCTACAAACCCCATTTCCACTGACGTTGGGACGTTGTGTGAAACGTAAATAAAAACAGAATACAATGATTTGCAAATCCTTTTCAACCTATATTCAATTGAATACACTACAAAGACAAGATATTTAAAAAACGCTTAAATTCCATGCTTTTTGGTCTTAACGTCATACCCAAATTAAAAGTGGCCCAGCTCCCATATACTTTGACACTCTGGGATGTGCCTGACATCATTGGAAAGGAAACACTCATTTTTTTGTGTGTCAGGGTGATTCTAGGCCTTACAGACACAGAGTTACAGAGGCTAGAATGGATTTTTTTTTTTATTTCCATCCAAGTCATACATCTGTAAAATGATTAAAATAAAATACTGTAAACACATCTGGTAAGATACAGATACACCCAGGCCATAGCAACATGTCTCAGCTTACTATAGGAAAAAATCCAGATGCCAAAAGACTCAAAAATTGATTTTATATGAATTTCTTTCTACAGAAATGTCTGTCCGTTTTTTCTTATTTGTGCAAAGAAAAAAGCCAATAAAGTACATAATAAAACACTTCTCAAATACACAAACACACCCAGATCAATCACAGCATACTTGAAATAACTATATACATAAATATATAGAAATAAGTCATTACAAATTATTATCATTATATTCTGCTGATAGGCCCCGTTTTTGCTTTGATAAAGCTCCTGCCAACACAGGGTTAAAATGTCAGGGTCAAAATGCACATCAGTCGAATTGGCTGCTCATTGGCTAAAAAGGTAGATGGGTCTTGTAGCATTTAAATCTAACTGGTCCGAGCAAATGTCGATTGTTGACACTTGGGGCTGACATGGTGTCAGACCCAACCTCGGCTGTCGTTGGGCACATCAGAGGCAAACCTAAAAGGATTGGCTCATATGAGGTGTCTATGGAAAGCTCAGACGCTAGGGAATACAGTGACGCCCACATCGAGACTGTAGGAAGCTGGGGAGAAAAGCGAGCCGCGATTGAAGTGCGGAAATGAAATACTGCTTCGCGTTTTTCTGTTGTGATTCGGCCAGAAACTTCAACATTGAGAGGCGAACAGATCGTTTTGGAATATAACTGCTTGGATATTACATTTCCTTGGACTCTTGCAGATTTATGAAAATCAAGTTTTGGGCAAAATACCACTTTGTTGCTGAAAGGACAAAAACAGGTATGGATGCACTCTCGACTCTAAACACCAGCTGTGCAGTTTACGGCTGAATTGTTTTATTTTCTGTTACTTTGTAACAGTTGTGTAACTGCTATAAATCATCTTATTCTTTGTATTTGGGCTTAAATTAATCATTAGAGGCTAAGCTTTCAATTGGTGTGTCACATGGCTGTATATTTTGAAGATTTAATGCTTTAAAGTTATAAAAACGCTAATGAGTGGAGGTTATATCGAGGTTACAGCGACGCCACAGTCACAAAGTGTACTGTCTGCGGTACAGTGATCCTTAAGAAGTTGTTCAAACTGATAAACTATTGTTCATTTTGAATTTGATGAAAAAAAGCTGGGACAGGGGCAACAAAAAGACTGGGGAGTTGAGGAATGCTCAAAGGTCATGATTGGGTAGAAAAGGCTCAGTCGTTCACAAGCAAGGATGGGGCCAAGTTCACCAGTTTGTGAACAACTGCGTGAGCAAATACTCCAACGATTCTCAATGTAATACCGTCAGGAATTTAAGGATTTCATCATCTACTGTCCATGATATCATCAAAATATCCAGAGAATCTGGAGAAATCTCTACACGTAAGCGTCAACGCCGAAAACCAACATTGAATGGCCGTGACCTTCAATCCCTCAGGCGGGACTGCATTAAAAACTGACGTCTGTATGTAAAGGATATTACCACATGGGCTCAGGAACACTTCGGAAAACCATAAGTTCAAAAGCCAGCATCTGTGGCAGTATGGGGGTGTGTCAGTGTCCATGGCATGGGTAACTCGCACAGTTTTGAAGGCACCATTACAGTTTTTTCCGATTGCTAAACAACAGTGGGCACAACTGGAGTCACATGTGCAAAACTCTAACTACAGTCTGCACTACCAACAGTCACCTGAGCTAAACAGTTCACATCACCTGCAAAACAGGCTCAGTGCAGCCAAACACTATGCACAGTCCTCACTGAGATAACACACACACACACACACACACACACACACACTAACACACACACACACACACACACTGAGATAACACACACTGTCACTCAGAACACACTGAGGGTAAAAACACTAGCATCAAACACCAATACACAAATTACAAACTTTTTCATCTTTACAGTTTGAACAATTTGAGTGACTTGACACTACTCAACAGTTTATTTAAGGAAAAAATATAGATTGTATAGCATACCAATTTTTACATAAGGTAAAAAAGAAGGAATGAAAATCAGCAGTTTTCTTCAATAAAGTATTTTGTCTCTAGTAATTTATGGAATTACTGGGGAAAAAAAACTAAAGGTCCATACGTAACAGTACCAAAGAATAGTGTGACTAATCCTGCCTCTCTCCAGCATCATGTGGCAAGTTTTCTTCATCACATTGGATGTCTTCATCATCTCTAAATAAAAATGAATGTGGTGTTTCTATTGCTTTCACCGCCACCGTTTCTCTCAAACGGTACAGTGTATAATTGTTTCATTCTTATTTGGTGTTTGTATACAAAAAAAGGCTTTCTGAGCTTTCTCTATATAAATACCATATATGTTCACTAACTAGTCTAAAATAAGACACCTGCTTAGGCTTTCAGCTAAAATTGCAATCAGCAGTGTTTGATAGGCCCCAGACTGAAATCTATTCTGTTTTGAATGTGTGGTTAACAGTTGTGACAGCAGTGTGTTAGCATTTGAACAAAGTGCTGTAAATCTACAGTGTTGTGCACGTTGTGGTTAAAGTCATGGGATAAGTGTGTAGAGTTTTGAAAACTGTGTTCAAGCAATGAGAAACGAACTAGAGTTTGGTCCACATGAACTGCTGCTGTGCAGACTGTAGTTAGAGTTTTGCACATGTGACTCCAGTTGGGCCCACTGTCGTTTAGCAATCGAAAAAAAAACTGTAATACCAAAAGGTACATACAGGTTTTGGAGCAAAATATGCTGCCAACCAAGCAAAGTCTTTGTTTCTGCTTATTTCAGCAAGACAACGCCAAGCGACATTCTGTATGTGTTACAACAGCGTGGCTTCGTAGTAAAAGAGTGCAGGTACTGGACTGGTCTGTCTGCAGTCCAGACCTGTCTCCCATTGAAAATGTTTGCCGCATTATATGAAGTAAATACGACAACGGAGACCCCGGACTGTTGAGCAACTGAAGTCGTACATCAAGTAAGAATGGGAAAGACTTCCACCTACAAAGCTTCAACAATTAGTGTCCTCCATTCCCAAATGCATATTGGGTGTTGTTAAAAGGAAAGGTGATGTAACACAGTAGTAAACATTAGTAGTAAACATGCCACTGCCCCAGATTTTTTGGGACGTGTTGGAGGCATCAAATTCAAAATGAGTGAATGTTTGCAAAAACAAAAACAAAGTTTATCAGTTTGAACATTAAATATCTTGTCTTTGTTGTGTATTCAACTGAATAGGAATTGCAAACTTTTTTGTTTCTATTTACGTTTTAAACAAGTACCCAACTTCATTGGAATTGAGGTTTGTATTATTTAAGCTTCTGAACTTATCTTGCTGACCTTCATGTGTCAGTGTAGACATGAAAAGAAGTAGAGCTGAGTAGCAATAAGGCTGGCTAATCAAAAATCTCCAACCAAATTGTCATAATGTCTTGAAGGTAAATGCTGAACCTTTACATAGGAAGACATATTTTGCTTTGACTGTACACAGGAGAGCTAAGAAAATAACAATGTTGGACACCTAGCACTACCTGGTCCAGTGAACGTTTTGAGGGCCATTAACCAGTAACCGGTGTCTGCTGTGGGACCGAATCCTTGACCTGAAAACAAAGACAGATAAGATTAGTCCAGAATGATTCCAGTTTAAAGATACAATTCAACCTTCTAAACTAATCATGCTTAGCTTCATGAGTCACTGCACACAAGTAAAGAAATAGAACTGAGTAGCAAATACAGCTTGCCAATCAGAACGTTGTGGAATATGATTGTATCAATGCATTGAGTCTTTGGATAGTGAGACATATTTGGATTTGTAAAATAAAACTTTAAAGGAGAGCTTACGATAAAAAGATTGTTGGGAGACTTACCACCACCAGGCGTAGGGGGCACGTTGGCAGGTGTAGAGCCGCCAACCGGATTATAGGTTGGAGGATGGGCAGGTGGAGAAGCCTGGAAATGCAGATTGCCTCGGGTCTCTTGGTTAATAAAAAGCCAGCCAGTGGCAGTAGCGCTCACTTGACCTAAAACAGAAGACAGATATGACTGTCGTTATTCAACTATGACAAGGTATACATATATATATATATATATATATATATATATATATATATATATATATATATATATATATATATATATATTTAATTGTTTAAGATTAAGCCTGGCATTGACCCTATATGTGGTAGATGTAGACAGAATCCGGCTACATTGATGCACATGTTCTGGCTCTGCCCCACTTTACTTACTTTTTGGAAATCCATATTCAACACTATGTCTAAAGCCTTCAATACAAACACAACAATTCACCCCTCTCCATTTGTCGCACTTTTTGGCCTGCCTCCTAGAGACGTTCCTCTCTCTAAACATCAGAAAAATGCGCTGGCTTTTTCCACTTTAATTGCCAAAAGGCCGATTCTTACAGCCTGGAAATCCCCAAAGCCACCGTCCTTTATACATTGGATCAGAGACTTAATGAATTGCCTACATCTGGAGAAAATTAGACACACAAGACAAAATAAAGCAGAACACTTCCACTCAAGTTGGGATCCTTTTATGTCCATCTTCTCCTCCCTCAACCCCATTTAAATTTCTCCCCTAGTGACTCCTCAAACCTAACTTGCTCCTTGCTCCTGTAAACTCAACTAAACCCAATCCCATACACAACTGCAGAGATAACCCCCTTTCCCTTTTCTTTTATTATGATTATTATTTAATTCTATTTTTATTTTATGTGTTTATGTGTGTGTCTGTATATCTAAGTATTTCTGTCTTATTCAAGTTGCAATTATTAATTTCAGTGTTGCTATCTGGGTAGTGGAAGGAGGGAGGGAATATACTTTGTCAAATCCATATTGTGTATTGTTTCCATAAGTTGATATGATATGTCAAAAAAACTATAAAAACAAAGTTTGGAGAAAAAATATGTGGCGCATTATATGAAGCGCAAAATACGACAACGGAGACCCTGGACTGTTGAGCAACTGAAGTTGTACATCAAGCAGGAATGGGAAAGAGTTCCACCTACAAAGCTTCACCAATAGTGTCCTCTGTTTCCAAATGCTTATTGGGTGTTGTTAAAAGGAAAGGTGATGTAAGACTGTAGTAAACATGCCACTGCCTCAGATCTTTTGGAATGTGTTGCAGACATTAAATTCAAAATGAATATTTGCAAAAAACAATAAATTTTATGAGTTTGAATATTAAATATGTTGTCTTTGTAGTGTATTCAATTGAATATAGGTTGAAAAGGAATTGCAAATCATTGTTTTTATTTACGTTTTACCCAACGACCCAATTTCATTGGAATTGGGGTTTGTATTATTAAAGCCTCTGAAGTTATCTCGCTGACCTTCGTGTGTCAGTGTAGACAAAAAAAAAAAGAAGTAGAACTGAGTAGCAATAAGGCTGGCTAATCACAAATCTCCAACCAAATTGTCATAATGTCTTGAAGGTAAATGCTGAGTCTTTACATAGTAAGACATATTTTGCTTTAACTGTACACGATAGAGCTAAGAAAATAAGAATGTTGTCACCTAGCATTACCTGTTTCAGAGAGCTTGTTGAGGGTCATTAACCAGTAACCGGTGTGATCTGTGAGACTGAGTACTTGACCTGAAACCAAAGACAGATAAAATGAGTCCAAGAGGGTTCGAGTCGAAATATACAATTCAACCTTCTAAACTAATCATGCTTAACTTCATGAGCCAGTGCAGACAAGTACAGAAGTAGAACTGAGTAGAAAAAAGCTTGCAAATTAAAACGTTTTGGAATACGATTGTCTCAATGTCTTGAGATTTTGGATAGTGAGACATATTTTGATTTGTAAAATAAAACTGTACACAGGAGAGCTTACAATAAAAAGATTGTTGGGAGACTTACCACCACCAGGTGTAGGGGGCACGTTGGCAGGTGTAGAGCCGGTACCCGTGTTGGAGGGTAGAGGAAGGGCAGGTGGAGAAGCTTCTCGGTGAAAGATAAAGCCAGCCGCTGGCAGTAGCGCTCACTTGACCTAAAACAGAAGACAGATATGATTTGTGCAGTAGGGGTCGAGTGCTGGGCTACAAACCCCAATTCCACTGAAGTTGGGACGTTGTGTAAAAAGGTATATAAAAACAGAATACAATGATTTGCAAATCCTGTTTAACCTATATTCAATTGAATACACTACAAAGACAAGATATTAAATATTCAAACTGATAAACTATTGTTTTTTGCAAATATTTACTCATTTTGAATTTGATTAAAAAAAAGCTGGGACAGGGGCAACAAAAGACTAGGAAAATTGAGGAATGCCTAAAAGGTTAATTGGTCATGATTGGGTAATTTTTTTTTTTTAGATGTAATAGCAAATTCTGTACAGAAACTGAATATTTTATGTTTGTCTATTTTTTTGCATAAACATACCCTTATCGTCTTTGTTCCTCTACAGCAAATTATAATATATTGCACTTTCAGGGAGACTTGGGTCTAACACATTCAGCCAATTGGAACAGAAGAACACACCAGAACAGGCCTGTTTAGTAAGCAGGATTTGATGGCTGCATTCCTACACTTATAAAATGCAATTCAATGTGGAAGTAATCCAAGTATTCAGAATACATTACTCAGATTAAGTAATGCAACAGAATATGCTACAAATTACATATATAACATAATGGGCCCTATTTTAACGATCTGAAACGCAAGTATGAAACGCAAAACGCAAGTAGCTTTGTGGGCGGATCTCGGGCGCTGTTGCTATTATACCGGCGGGATAAATGAGTCTTGCGCCCGACGCAAATCTAAAATGGGTTGGTCTGAAGTAGCTAGGTGTGGTTTGGGCGTAACGTGCACTAAACCAATCAGAGCGTCATCTCACATTCCCTTTAAGAGCAGGCGCGCTTGTTCCATGGCGGATTGCTATTATGACGGCGGATTTGCCTGGCGCACGCCAGCGGGAGCTGTCCGAGATGCGGCAAAGTAATAAATGCCCGTTTGGCCGGGTGGCGATGTTGCTGCGGCCACTCAGGCGCATCTCCTCAAGTCTGGAGAGGATTGCTGCAGCCATGGAGGCTCCAAACGTACCACCTGCTCCTGTTGTGCCCCTTCCTCCTCCCCCCACTCCATCTCCGTCCACCCGCTCCACCAGGAGCGCATCGCGCATTACTCCCGGACCAGATCCCGCCGGAGTTCAACATCACGTCTCCTTAAGTCCTCTAATATTTCCTCATTTATGTCATCAACACATCCATGATTCATGGAAATGTTGTGTAAAACACAACAAGCCAAAAAGAATGCTGCGACTGAGGGCTGTACTGTAAAGTTCCTCCTGATCTATCCAAACACCTGAAGCGCATTTTCAGTAATATTTTCCTTTGTTATTATGTATGGTTTGCAAAAATGGGAACTGCTGCGTCCGTTTAGATGAGAGAAGTGTGTGCGCGTTGTGCACATGCTACATTATGGCCAAGCATGCGCCCCTAAAATAGCATCTGAATAACGCGCTACTGACTTTAGACTAGCGCCACCGACTTTAGACCAGGTTTTTCCTGGTCAGTGGCGGAATTGTTTTCTGAAACTGCAGAATAGCACAAAGTAACGTTTGCGCCTGAACACGCCTCCTCTTTTCGCTGAACCGCCCCCGGGAGCGCAAATACATTCCCTAATTTACCGACGTGCGTCTGTGGAGGGAAAAGTCCGCTGTGCGTCGGGTGCAAAATAGGAATGATACATGCGTCGGTGTACAAAGGCAATTGCGCTGAGTGCAAAGATAGGGCCCAATATGTTTTGAAAGTATCCTTCCCAAGACTGCCCATGGCATGGGTAACTTGTAAAGCTGTGAAGGCACCATTAATACCAAAAGGTACATACAGGTTTTTGAGCAACATATGCTACATGCCATCCAAGCAAAGTCTTTGTTAGGGACGTCACTGCTTATTTCAGCAAGACAATGCAAAGCCACATTCTGTATGTGTTACAACAGCATTGCTTCGTAGTAAAAGAGTGCAGGTACTAGACTGGTCTGTCTGCAGTCCAGACCTGTCTCCCATTGAAAATGTTAGCCGCATTATATGAAGCGCAAAATAGGAGACCCCGGACTGTTGAGCAACTGAAGTCGTACATCAAACAAGAATGGGAAAGAGTTCCACCTACAAAGCTTCAACCATAGTGTCCTCCGTTCCCAAATGCATATTGGGTGTTGTTAAAAGGAAAGGTGATGTAACACAGTAGTAAACATTAGTAGTAAACATGCCACTGCCCCAGATTTTTTGGGTCGTGTTGCAGGCATCAAATTCAAAATGAGTGAATGTTTGCAAAAACAAAAACAAAGTTTATCAGTTTGAACATTAAATATCTTGTCTTGGTAGTGTATTCAACTGCATATAGGTTGAAAAGGAATTGCAATTCATTGTGTTTTTATTTATGTTTTACACAACCAACCAACTTCATTGGAATTTGGGGTTTGTAATATTTAAGCTTCTGAATTTATCTTGCTGATCTTCATGTGTCAGTGTAGACAAGAAAAGACGTAGAACTGAGTAGCAATAAGGCTTACTAATCACAAATCTCCAACCAAATTGTCATAATGTCTTGAAGGCAAATGCTGAGTCTTTACATAGGAAGACATATTTTGCTTTGAAGAGGGCTAAGAAAATAAGAATGTTGGACACGTAGCACTACCTGGTCCAGGGAGCTTTCTGAGTCCAACTGACCAGTAACCGGTGTCACCTGTGGGACAGTATACTTGACCTGAAACCAAAGACAGATACGATTAGTCCAAGAGGGTTTGAGTGTTAAGATAAAATTCAACCTTCTATATCAGGAGTTTTCAAATTGGGTGAAAGTGAGCCTCCCTGTAGAGTAGGTAAGGATCGCCGAGCCCCCCCTTCCCCAAAATCCTGTCCGCCTGCCCTAACCCACACACGCCTCTGCAGTAAATGCCATCTTTTGTGTTATCTAGGCAATAGAAAGTTTCAATAACAACTAATAAATTGGAAATATTTTTTAACAATGTAATGTACATTTTATTTCTACAACTTTTTTAAAAGTGCATTTCAGAAAATAACCTACCTGCACCATAGCCTGATGTGCATTACGTGATTGCTCTGCTGATACAGTAGATCTCACAGACACAGAGCACCTTTTGGGTCTGTAATCAGGGTCAGTGTGGAAAACCCACACTCACACAAGTAGGTGAAGGTGAAGGGGATTCTGGGGGAACTCGCTCTCCACAGACATCCATAAACGCGTGATCGGCATTTCTCCCAGTCTCTCTCACACAGGTGCAGCCTCGGTCCGCGACCAGGTGAAACCTAACTTTAACTCAGGATCATATTTCCTACGTTTTTTGCCGGGTCCTGTCTCCTTCCTTAATGCTGACTTCTGTTAACTTGGGACAAGGAAACAACGCATTTTAAAGCTAATACACGCACGCACAATTACTGATATAAATAGAGCTGCATACAGAGTTATTTTTTCTTTGCGTGTAGCGCCTCCCCTGCAGGTCTTTAGCGCCCCCCAGGGGAGGCTCGCCTCACCTATTGAAAATCCCTGTTCTAAAATAATCATGCTTAGCTTCATAGGCCAGTGCAGACAAGTAAAGAAGTAGAACTGAGTAACAAATAAAGCTCGCCAATCAGAATGTTGTGGAATACGATTGCCTCAATGCCTTGAAGGCAAATGCTGAGTCTTTGGATAGTGAGACAACTTCACTCTGGGCTGTACACAGGAGAGCTAAGCAAATAAAGATTGTTTGTAGACTTACCACCACCTGTTGCAGGATAAGTGACTTGGCCACCAGAGCTGGAGGTTGCAGGAGAGCCGCCTTGAGGAGAGCCGACTTGAGGAGAGCCGCCTTGAGGAACAGGACCTAGGGGAGGGACATGTCTTTTTATTCTTTGTTGATGGGAGTGTCATCCAATTGTTTTAGTCTTGGGGGGATGGTCACCCAACGTTTGTATTCATGAGAATAGAAACATTTCAAATGGCTTGTTTTGTGCATATTTATCCATGTAATTGTATTCATTAGCATGATTGCCGTACCGTTTAGTTAAAAAACATCCAAAACACTGTACGAAAACATAGCGGACCAGACGCAAGCTTTTAATTTGAAAAGTCGAAGCTGACAGAAAGCAGCAGCCGGGTGGGCATGAGACGGGAGGTCTCCAGGCTGCAGCCACCTGACGCCCTGGTGATTATTTGTGAAACTGTGCAAACGACTCCCATTTTTCAAGGCATTTGAGATGGAAGGAGTAGCATGCAAGCTCCCAAATTGACACTCATCTGAGAAATGGAGTTTTGGATAATGTTCAGCTTCAGCACCTTTACCTAGGCTAAAATACACAATGACTGAGGAAGCCTAGTGACGAGTCCATAGCAACCAGTGTTGAATTTCTTATTACCCTTTGTTGAATGGTCTCAATGTTTTATTTCATGTGAATACTAGTTTACTAGATAAGTAACTTAGTATTTGAAGTAATGCAGAAAGTGCCCATTTAGTTTCCATGCTTATGTGTTTCCACAACAATGTTAGTGAGTAAATCTACTGAAAGGGCCACCACACCATAACAGAGGAGTGTGATGCATAAGATAAGAATGCAGAGGTTTAGTCACGTATGTCATATCTGTAAAAAAAACAATGGGCATCTTTACATCTTTGCCAAGCGCAAACCAGTACAGAAGGCATGAAGAAATTGTTGGCGAGGGTCATCAACAGTCCCTAAAGCAGTAGAACCGAGTAGCAATAAAGCTTGCTAATCAGAAATCTGGAATAAAATGGTCTTGCTGAGTCTTTACATAGTAAGACATCTTTTGCTTTGACTGTACACAGGAGATTTTTGAAAATAAAATTGTGGGAGACATATCACCTGGTGCAGAAGCATATAAGACAGGATAAGGCAGTTGGTTGGTTAAGGTTGTAGGAGCAGGAATAAACCAAGGGCCTGGAGGAGAAACGGCATAGTTAACAGGTACATTGCCAAGATTTCCGGGGGTAGCTGTTTGACCGCCTCTTTGAACTTGACCTGAAACCAAAGACAGATTAAAATAGTCCAAGAGGGTTTGTGGGTAAAGATACAATTCAACCTTCTAAACTAATCATGCTTACCTTCATTACTTCATCACTGCAGATGTAAAGAAGTAGAACTGAGTAGCAAATAAAGTTCGCCATTCAGAACGTTGTGGAATACAATTGTCTCAGTGCCTCCGGCAAATGCTGAGTCTTTGGATAGTGAGACAACTTCACTCTGGGCTGTACACAGGAGAGCTAAGCAAATAAAGATTGTTTGTAGACTTACCACCACCGCCTTGAAAGGAGCCGCCTTGAGGAGTTCCGCCTTGAAGAGAGCCGCCTTGAGGAGTTCCACCTTGAGGAGTTCCACCTTGAGAAGTTCCGCCTTGAAAGGAGCCGCCTTGATGAGTTCCGCCTTGAAGAGAGCCGCCTTGATGAGTTCCGCCTTGAAGAGAGCCGCCTTGAGGAGTTCCGCCTTGAAGAGTTCTGCCTTGAAGAGTTCCGCCTTGAAGAGAGCCGCCTTGAAGAGAGCCGCCTTGAAGAGAGCTGCCTTGAGGAAAGCCACCTTGAGGAGTTCCGCCTTGAAGAGAGCCGCCTTGAGGAGAGCCGCCTTGAGGATAATAATAATAAATGTTTAATAAACGCAATTCATAAAGTTACATTTGTATTTCGAACAAACTGCAAACTTTTCAGCAAATTTTAGCACAACTCTATTTACCACCTTGCATCATGGGAATTGACCAGCCAAAGAACCAATTGCACCTGACTGCAGTAAGCAGATCGGGGTTGGGCTAAATGTGGGCGGAGCTAAACGTTTGACTTTTGAAAAGAACTTTTCATTTCAATTTGAAAAGAGTAAAATTCACAATTCACAAGCCGTTGACAGGTACACCCTCTGCCGGTGGCACTAGTGCTTTCTTGTTTGCCACAACACGTGTTATATTTTAGTAGAAATTTGAATAAGCTACATCACTTATCTGTGCTGTATAATTCATTTATTGTGTCCATGCTTTAACTTTGCGTGGAAGAAGACAGGTTACTTTAAAGGTACAATATGTAACATTTCTGCTTTAAAATGTCTAAAAACGACCATTCCTATGTTATATATTTTTTATGAATTGTGTTCTTACACTATCCCAAATGTTTCCACCAAATGTCAAACCCAGAGAAAGCTATTATTTTATTTTCAGACACGGCACGTTTCCTTTAGTCGCCCGTCAGTGGCGTCATACAATAGGGGTGTGACGAGACACTCGCTCATGAGACAAGACGAGACACGAGATTGGGGTCACGAGAGTGAGACGCGATTTTAACACTAATTTAAAGAAACCTTCAGTTAACAAATATGACTGGGAAAATAGTCTTTACTCAGAGAACCAAGGTTACAAGCTAAGGGTGTGACGAGACGCTTACTCCACGAGACGAGACACATCACGAGATTGGGTTTACGAGAACGAGACAAGATTTCTCGTCGAGGTGAAAAGTTGTCTCGTGAGGCGATGTGATGTCAGCGTGATGGAGCGTGGAATTACTATTGAAGATCCCCCTGCCACTTTTAAATCATTTGTGTGGCAACATTTTGGTTTTCCTGCGGAAATAATAAACGGCGAAAGAGTGACAGACAAGACGAACACAATATGTAAACATTGTAAGAAAAAAATGCCGTATACCGCGGCTAACACGAGCACAATGCAAAAACACTCACAGCACCACCACCGCTCTCTACTAACTACTGCACCCGCGACTCGCGGGGTGCTAACGTTTATGCTAAAGCTTTGTGGGTTAGAAATTCTTTGGTAACATTATGAGGTTACAACATCGTTCAACACGCTAATAGTTATTTTTAGTATGACGGTTTCGACCACAGCTAACAGGACTGAGCTAACCCACAAATAACTTCACTAGTAACGTTAAAGTTAGCTGTATAGATAGACGATTAATATAATGCTAATTTAGCCAGCTAGCACACCCCGGTCTGTCTGCCTCACTCCCCCGGCGCAGAGAGACTCAGTCGGGATGACAGCTGACAACAGCCCCGGGACATATAGCTAGCTAGTTACCGTTAGCCCCCAGTCAGCTATCAGCCAGCTACTTTCATTACAGCAACCCCCCCGGCCAGAACTTATCTCCAGTGCCTGGTGTTTACGACGCTAATGGCAGTTTAATTAAACGTCGGGAAACAGACCATATATGTTTAGCTGTCCTTACGGTTAGCTAAATTAACCCGACAAAAGGTGGGTTAAGCACCAAAACGAAAAGTTTAATGTATTTACATTTTTGGACAGCACTCTTGCGATGCAAGATGCCCGTTTTCCTCCAGCAAAGCTGGTAGAGGACCCGATGTCGCCGCAGCGGCACTTAACTTTGCCGTGTCCAGTTTGACGGCAGCAGCAGCGTGAGGACGGCGCCTTCAACCAGCCCTCACCGGCCACGGCGGCCAGCTACAGCGCTACACAGCGCACACACACACACACACACACACACACGCGCACACAGCAGAGCCGAGGTGTGTGCGTTACTTCACGCAGCACATGTAACTGGCTGGAAACGATAGCGACAGCTTATACATTATTTACTTCCGCTGGCGCAGATGAACTAACGGTACACTCGTTAACTGTATAAGCCTACAATAAACCCTCCATGATTAAAGAGTCAATATTTATCAGTACCCACCTACCTGTTCTACAGGCAAATTTAAACATGTAGAAACCGATATTTCAGTCTGCTCTTCATGCGCTGTCCACTCTTGTTCACCGCGCTCTGCAAACAAAGCTCCACTCTGCAAATAGCGACTTTACAATCAAGCTAAAATGAAAGATGTCAGTTTGTAGTCTGTTTCTTAGTTTGCAACGAATCTTGATAAACGAACCATCCTCTCCGGTGGAGCGGTAAACCTGTGGCTGTATTATAAGACCAAAACAAATACACGTGGCTACTTAATATGCACGTGAATTACATGTTTTCAATTTATTAAGCGACAACTGCACACATATTAACAGGTAGGCTACGTTATGAAAATATTGAGTATCCATCGCTACTGTAAAGGCAAACAAAAAATCCTACTTATCCCTTGCTGCCACTGGGAATAAAATAAAAAAATATATTTTTTTTAACCAACTAACAATAATTTTGACCGGTTAACGTTGAAACGGTCAACCACCGGTCAAACGGTCATCGGTTAACATCCCTAGTTGAGAGACCCCTAGCGGCAGAAAGTTACATATTGTACGTTTAAACTCGAAAGGCAACTCTTTTTTGTTGCAACACACACACATGCTTTTTTTTCAATTCATAACGTACATACCCAAGTTCAATCAACACATACATATCTGACAAAAAATTAAAATAGTCGACCTAATTAATAAATGCTTTTTCAAAGTTTAACTTTCAAAAACTCAAAGTTGAGTTCAAAATCCACAACTTGTATAAGCTCATTCAGTTAAAAATAAGAAATAAGTGGACATAACTAAATGGGTCTGTAATATTTTACAGTGTAGTAAGACATATTTTGCTTTTACTGTACACAGAAGAGTGTTGAAAATGAAATTGTGGGAGACTTACCACCACCTGTTGTAGGATAAGTACCTTGGCCACCAGAGTCTGGGGTTGCAGGAGCGACAAAATACCAGTAACTAACTGTGCCAGCTGTTTGACCGCCTCCTTGAGCTGGACCTGAAACCAAAGACACATAAGAATAGTCAAAGAGAGTTTGAGTGTAAAAATACAATTCATCCTTCTAAACTAATCATGCTTAGCTTCATGAGCCAGTGCACACAAGTAAAGAAGTGGAACTGAGCAGCAAATAAAGCTCGCCAATCAGAACATTGTGGAATACGATTGCCTCAATGCCTTGAAGGCAAATGCTGAGTCTTTGGATAGTGAGACAACTTCACTCTGGGCTGTACACAGGAGAGCTAAGCAAATAAAGATTGTTTGTAGACTTACCACCACCGACTTGAGGAGTTCCACCTTGAGGAGTTCCCCCTTGAGGAGTCCCGCCTTGAGGATAATAATAATAAATGTTTAATAAACGCAATTCATAAAGTTACATTTGTATTTCGAACAAACTGCAAACTTTTCAGCAAAGTTTAGCACAACTCTATTTACCACCTTGCATCATGGGAATTGACCAGCCAATGAAAAAATTGCACCTGACTGCAGTACGCAGATCGGGGTTGGGCTAAATGTGGGCGGAGCTAAACGTTTGACTTTTGAAAAGAACTTTTCATTTCAATTTGAGAAGAGTAAAATTCACAATTCACAAGCAGTTGACAGGTACACCCTCTGCCGGTGGCACTAGTGCTTTCTTCTTTTGCCACAACACGTGTTATATTTTAGTAGAAATTTTAATAGGCTACATCACTTATCTGTGGTGTATAATTCATTTATTGTGTCCATGCTTAAACTTTGCGTGGAAGAACACAGGTTACTTTAAACTCGAAAGGCAACTCTTTTTTGTTGCAACACACACACACATGCTTTTTCAATTGATAACGTACATACCCAAGATCAATCAACACATACATATCTGACAAAAAATAAAAATAGTCGACCCAATTAATAAATGCTTTTTCAAAGTTTAACTTTCAAAAACTCAAAGTTGAGTTCAAAATCCACAACTTGTATAAGCTCATTCAGTTAAAAATAAGAAATAAGTGGACATAACTAAATGGGTCTGTAATATTTTACAGTGTAGTAAGACATATTTTGCTTTTACTGTACACAGAAGAGTGTTGAAAATGAAATTGTGGGAGACTTACCACCACCTGTTGTAGGATAAGTACCTTGGCCACCAGAGTCTGGGGTTGCAGGAGTGGCAAAATACCAGTAACTACCTGTGCCAGCTGTTTGACCGCCTCCTTGAGCTGGACCTGAAACCAAAGACACATAAGAATAGTCAAAGAGAGTTTGAGTGTAAAAAATACAATTCATCCCTTCTAAACTAATCATGCTTAGCTTCATGAGCCAGTGCACACAAGTAAAGAAGTGGAACTGAGCAGCAAATAAAGCTCGCCAATCAGAACATTGTGGAATACGATTGCCTCAATGCCTTGAAGGCAAATGCTGAGTCTTTGGATAGTGAGACAACTTCACTCTGGGCTGTACACAGGAGAGCTAAGCAAATAAAGATTGTTTGTAGACTTACCACCACCGACTTGAGGAGTTCCGCCTTGAGGAGTTCCACCTTGAGGAGTTCCACCTTGAGGAAAGCCACCTTGAGGAAAGCCACCTTGAGGAAAGCCACCTTGAAGAGTTCCACCTTGAAGAGAGCCGCCTTGAAGAGAGCCGCCTTGAAGAGAGCCGCCTTGAGGATAATAATAATAAACGTTTAATAAACGCAATTCATAAAGTTACATTTGTATTTCGAACAAACTGCAAACTTTTCAGCAAATTTTAGCACAACTCTATTTACCACCTTGCATCATGGGAATTGACCAGCCAATGAACCAATTGCACCTGACTGCAGTACGCAGATCGGGGTTGGGCTAAATGTGGGCGGAGCTAAACGTTTGACTTTTGAAAAGAACTTTTCATGTCAATTTGAGAAGAGTAAAATTCACAATTCACAAGCCGTTGACAGGTACACCCTCTGCCGGTGGCACTAGTGCTTTCTTGTTTGCCACAACACGTGTTATATTTTATTAGAAATTTTAATAGGCTACATCACTTATCTGTGCTGTATAATTAATTTATTGTGTCCATGCTTTAAACTTTGCGTGGAAGAACACAGGTTACTTTAAACTCGAAAGGCAACTCTTTTTTGTTGCAACACACACACATGCTTTTTTTTTCAATTCATAACGTACATACCCAAGTTCAATCAACACATACATATCTGACAAAAAAATTAAAAATAGTCGACCCAATTAATAAATGCTTTTTCAAAGTTTAACTTTCAAAAACTCAAAGTTGAGTTCAAAATCCACAACTTGTATAAGCTCATTCAGTTAAAAATAAGAAATAAGTGGACATAACTAAATGGGTCTGTAATATTTTACAGTGTAGTAAGACATATTTTGCTTTTACTGTACACAGAAGAGTGTTGAAAATGAAATTGTGGGAGACTTACCACCACCTGTTGTAGGATAAGTACCTTGGCCACCAGAGTCTGGGGTTGCAGGAGTGGCAAAATACCAGTAACTACCTGTGCCAGCTGTTTGACCGCCTCCTTGAGCTGGACCTGAAACCAAAGACACATAAGAATAGTCAAAGAGAGTTTGAGTGTAAAAATACAATTCACCCTTCTAAACTTATCATGCTTAGCTTCATGAGCCAGTGCACACAAGTAAAGAAGTGGAACTGAGCAGCAAATAAAGCTCGCCAATCAGAACATTGTGGAATACGATTGCCTCAATGCCTTGAAGGCAAATGCTGAGTCTTTGGATAGTGAGACAACTTCACTCTGGGCTGTACACAGGAGAGCTAAGCAAATAAAGATTGTTTGTAGACTTACCACCACCGACTTGAGGAGTTCCCGCCCTTGAGGAGTTCCCACCCTTGAGGAGTTCCACCTTGAGGAGTTCCGCCTTGAGGAGTTCCACCTTGAGGAGTTCCACCTTGAGGATAATAATAATAAATGTTTAATAAACGCAATTCATAAAGTTACATTTGTATTTCGAAACAAACTGCAAACTTTTTCAGCAAATTTTAGCACAACTCTATTTACCACCTTGCATCATGGGAATTGACCAGCCAATGAACCTATTGCACCTGACTGCAGTACGCAGATCGGGGTTGGGCTAAATGTGGGCGGAGCTAAACGTTTGACTTTTGAAAAGAACTTTTCATGTCAATTTGAGAAGAGTAAAATTCACAATTCACAAGCCGTTGACAGGTACACCCTCTGCCGGTGGCACTAGTGCTTTCTTGTTTGCCACAACACGTGTTATATTTTATTAGAAATTTTAATAGGCTACATCACTTATCTGTGCTGTATAATTAATTTATTGTGTCCATGCTTTAACTTTGCGTGGAAGAACACAGGTTACTTTAAACTCGAAAGGCAACTCTTTTTTGTTGCAACACACACACATGCTTTTTTTTCAATTCATAACGTACATACCCAAGTTCAATCAACACATACATATCTGACAAAAAATTAAAATAGTCGACCCAATTAATAAATGCTTTTTCAAAGTTTAACTTTCAAAAACTCAAAGTTGAGTTCAAAATCCACAACTTGTATAAGCTCATTCAGTTAAAAATAAGAAATAAGTGGACATAACTAAATGGGTCTGTAATATTTTACAGTGTAGTAAGACATATTTTGCTTTTACTGTACACAGAAGAGTGTTGAAAATGAAATTGTGGGAGACTTACCACCACCTGTTGTAGGATAAGTACCTTGGCCACCAGAGTCTGGGGTTGCAGGAGTGGCAAAATACCAGTAACTACCTGTGCCAGCTGTTTGACCGCCTCCTTGAGCTGGACCTGAAACCAAAGACACATAAGAATAGTCAAAGAGAGTTTGAGTGTAAAAATACAATTCACCCTTCTAAACTTATCATGCTTAGCTTCATGAGCCAGTGCACATAAGTAAAGAAGTGGAACTGAGCAGCAAATAAAGCTCGCCAATCAGAACATTGTGGAATACGATTGCCTCAATGCCTTGAAGGCAAATGCTGAGTCTTTGGATAGTGAGACAACTTCACTCTGGGCTGTACACAGGAGAGCTAAGCAAATAAAGATTGTTTGTAGACTTACCACCACCGACTTGAGGAGTTCCCCCTTGAGGAGTTCCCCCTTGAGGAGTTCCACCTTGAGGAGTTCCGCCTTGAGGAGTTCCACCTTGAGGAGTTCCACCTTGAGGATAATAATAATAAATGTTTAATAAACGCAATTCATAAAGTTACATTTGTATTTCAAACAAACTGCAAACTTTTCAGCAAAGTTTACCACAACTCTATTTACCACCTTGCATCATGGGAATTGACCAGCCAATGAACCAATTGCACCTGACTGCAGTACGCAGATCGGGGTTGGGCTAAATGTGGGCGGAGCTAAACGTTTGACTTTTGAAAAGAACTTTTCATTTCAATTTGAGAAGAGTAAAATTCACAATTCACAAGCAGTTGACAGGTACTCCCTCTGCCGGTGGCACTAGTGCTTTCTTCTTTTGCCACAACACGTGTTATATTTTAGTAGAAATTTTACCACCACCTGTTGCAGGATAAGTGACTTGGCCACCAGAGCCGGAGGTTGCAGGAGAGCCGCCTTGAGGAATGCCGCTTTGAAAAGTGCCGCCTTGAGGAACAGTTCCTTGTTGACCTGAAACAGAAGACAAGAGATTTGTGCAGGAGGGGTAGAGTGTAAAGTAAAAATTCAAGCTTCTGAACGAATCATGCTACGCTTTATAAGTCAGTGTAGACAAGTGAAGAAGTAGACCCAAGAAGCAATAAAGTTTGCTGATCAGAAATCTGGAAATAAATGGTCTTAATGCCTTAAAGGCAGTTGCTGAGTCTGTACATAGACATCTTTTGCTTTGACTGTACATAGGAGAGTATCAAAAATGAAATTGTGGGAGACTTACCACCACCTGTTGTAGGATAAGTGCCTTGGCCACCAGAGTTTGAGGATGCAGGAGCGGCAAAAAACTGGAAGCCTGGAGGAGCTATGCCGTAGGGAAAAGGTCCATCACCAGTCCCGCCGGTTTCAGAAGACAAGAGACAAGATACAATTTGTCAAGGAGGGGTTGAGTGTAACGTTTAAATTCAAGCTTCTAAACTAAACATTGCTAAGTTTCAGGAGTCATTTGTAGAGTAAAGAAAAAGTAGACCTGAGTAGCAAATAAGGCTTGCCAATTCAAACTCTGGGATAAAATGGTGACCTTATGGAATGGATTGAACAATGACATCAAAGTCATCATAATATCATTTAGTTAAAAAATACATTAGAGAAATCAATACTTGACCACTACAGAAAAGAATAGACCGAAATACATATAGGAACAACATAGGAACAGAATTGTAATGTAAAGGTATTGTTGTTGTTATTGTAAGACCTGAAAAATTGCCTGCTGTATTTGCATATCTATTTGTTTTGTAATAATATGATATTGTGAAGTAGGGGCAGGACCTAATAAGTTATTTGCTTCTGCCTGCTCCTTCAACGTATACTTTTTTATTATTATATTTTTGAGTCTTTGGTAAATTCTGATTGTTTGCGTTTGAATTTTGGGGTTTACATTTTTTTTGTTTTTGTTTTGTTGCAACATTGATGATTGTTTGAGATAAACAATAATATGAAAAGGAAATTTAAAAAAATGAAATGCCTTGAAGACAAATGCTTAGTCTTTGAGTAGTAGACACATTTTGATTTGTAAAATAAGGCTTTACACAGGAAATACGATTGTGGGAGACTTATGACCACCTGTTCCAGGGGGCATATTGGCAGGAGAAGAGCCGCCACCAGAGTTGGAAACTGGAAGCTTTGATCAACCCTGGCAGGTGTGTTACTGCTTACATCACCTTAAACCAGGGATCTTCGACAGGGGGTCCGGGACCCCTAGGGGGTCCTCAGAGTCACTGCAGGGCGGACTCCAAATTATTGTTAATTGTTGAAAGTTTTTTCAAAAATTTAAAAGTCTTAACATGATTCCAACATATTATTAGCAACTATGAATCCCCACTGATGATAGGCTTAATGGACAATAGGTAATGTAGTCACTAAGGTAGCCATCCACAGATACAGTTCATCCCAAAGGATTGACTGTTCCACATGTATGTTTAACATTAAAACACGATTTACAAAATCATGCCAACAATTATTAGGCTATTTATATAGCTTAGTATTCTATGCAGAAAAAGGTATCTATAAATGCTTTAGGCTGCCCTAAAAGTTATTGTAGGACCAGATTAATATGCACCTTCCATTTTATACACTATATGTAGTAGGGGGTCCCTGATCCGACACTCTCTAACAGTTAAGGGTCCTTGGCTTGAAAAAACGTTGAAGACCCCTGCCTTAAACCATTGACGGATAAGATGTATACAGGAGGGGTTGAGTTAAAATTAAAGCTTGAGTCAGTGCAGACAACTAAAAATAGACATAAATTGCAAATCAGGCTTGCTAATTAGAAGTCTGGAATAAAATGGTCTCAATGCCTTAAAAGACAAATGCCGAGTGAGACAACTTCACTTTGGGCTGTACACAGGAGAGCTTAGTCAAATAAAGATTGTTGGGAGACTTAGCACCAGCTTTTGCAGGGTAATTGAAGCTTCGTGGAGAAGGAGCAGCTCCATCATCAGAAGCAGAGTCATCACCAGAGCTCGAGGGCAACTTGTAGGGATATATGTATTCTAGACAGACAGATTTAGGTTGTTAATAAACTACTGCATTTAATACATGCTTAACTTAAAGTTCCTATTCTTGAAATACCTTGATCATTTGTTTTAGCAATAGCAACTATACATTTGCACTTTGGCAACTTGATGAAATCCAAATTATGAAAGCTTAAAGCCTTTGACAAGCAAGACGTTTGAGGATTTATGGAACCAGAGGTGTACTGGTAGTTGATGAGGGTACATACATACATATACACATACATACATACACACACACACACACACACACACACACACACACATATATATATATATACACATATATATATATGCACATATATATACACATATATATACACACACACATACATACATACACATATACATACACACACACACACACACACACATATATATATATATATACACATATATATATATATATATATATATATATATATATGTATATATATATATATATATATATATATACATATATAATACGGTTTGTCAGTCCACTGTTGATGGTCACTAACCACTTCCTGCTGTAGCGCCCACTTTCGACACCTATGTTAAAACACTTACTGGAAATGATGAGGGGGATGAGTGTGACGAACGGAACACATGGCAGCTGATTGGATGAACGCGTCACGTGGGTCTTGCTGCTCCCGAATTTCAAAACAGACTTTAATGGCGTCTTGTTTTGAATAAGATCTCATATTTTACGAAAACAGTTTAACTAAACGCGTTTCTGAAAAAATTTTAAGCAAGAAATAGGCCGTGCAGCTGCTGAATCTGTCTGTTTCTTTGATCGACAAAAGGTCAGTTTAAAAGATTTGTCAGATTATAAAATAATAGGTAGCTATAACTGTAGCTGTTTGCAAGCATTGTGCAACATGCATTCAATATGCAATTTTGTACCAAATTTTTGGTAACTTTAAAATGATTATTAAAACATTACCATCCAAAAACATAACCATGAAACTCTAAGTTCTAGGACATTATCATTGAGTTCTTTAAGACTGAAGATCTCTTAGCTTTAATACGTGTCATCATGTGTGTTTAAGAACAGCAAAAAGACAGTAAAATAGGGAAACGGACCTTCTTTTAAGGGTAAACAAGCACCACTGCTCAATAACAGCACAAGGATCCAAGGAACCCTGTAAGACAGTGAGAGAGATATTTGTGAATATTATTTGTGTAAATGTGTAATCTGTAAATATGAAACATTTCACAAATACAAAAATGATTTGTGAACTCACAAAAAAATAAAAACAGATCTGCAAATACACAAACAAGTTCCATAAATAAATAAAACACATCTGCAAGTACATTACATACATTTACAAATAAATGAAAAACATTTGTCTTCAAATGCATCTTCGTAACATGTGTTGACGCCTGCTCAGTAGGCCGGTGTTGGCAACATGGGGAGCATGCCTATGTTCCCACATTTCTAAGAATTTTTTTCAAAATTAAACCCTATGTTCCCACATTTCCTTTTTCATAACTCTGTATCAGAATGTATCCCCCTTTCTCCCAGTTTGTAATTAGTAGCTAATTACACCTAACCTAACCTAACCCTAATTTACTATAAAGTGCTTCCAAAAACGTTGTGGGAGGATAGGCCTACAATTGAAGGGAAATGTAGGAACACACACACAAACATGTGCACCTGCGCACACTTAACTATTCAAAATGTTCCTGTTTTTATGTTTTGTTTTTTATGATTAATTTTCATTTTCTCTTTCTTTCTTTATTTAATTGTTACTTTCTTCTGTCCTTTTTTCATGAACTGTGTTTTTATTTATTTTGCATTTTCTATATGCTACCTTCGGTTGAATTACTTTAGGGAACCCAACAATGCCGAGCCACGTCTGGGTTTACGTTGCATTAGTCTAGATTTGCCAGACCTTCTGAGTCATGATTCATCTCTGTTGACATTTCCAGTCCACTGTTTGTAATATTACGGCCTAGATAAGTTATATCAGTGGTTCCCATATCTTGAGGTTAGGACCCCGAGAGTTCATGTTTATTTATTTTTTCAGATTGTTGCTTTTTGTCTTGTGAAATTATGGATTTTTAAATCATTAGGCCCAATCAAAATCCTTTATAGGGATACGCCAACGTTTGTTGAAATAGGGCTTATCACGGTCTCCCCTAGCTGTAGATTGTCAATCTGTAAATACAAACATTATTGAGACATACGTATATCTCTCTCCATAGAGAAAAAACAAGAGCTAGAACTTGAGCAATCATTGGCTATGTTAAACCAAGGGGTCAAAGCGTCCAACTGCATGACTTTTCAAAAGTGTGAAAATCAAGGGTGTAACTTTGGGTTCAACATGGGGGGGTCATGACACACACACACACACACACACACACACACACACACACACACACACACACACACACACACACACACACACGTGGGGAGGGGTGGGGTTGAGATCTTTAACAATGTAAGGAGGTCCCAGTGCATGTCTGCATGGATTAAAAAAACTGAGAAAAGCGACAAAAAAGGTCAAGACGGGAAAAACCTGTAAAAGGTGAGAAAAAAGTCCGAAAAAAAACCCCTTTAAAAAAGACGACAAAAGATTGTAAAAAGTTGTCAAGAATAAAAAAGCAGCAAAAATGTCGGAAAAAGCGACAAAAACATAAATGCGACAAATACGTAAAAAAAAACAACACTTAAAATAATATTTGTTTTTGGAAAAAGACCAGCTTTAGGGGACCACTAAGGCCTACAGCCCCCTACAGCACCCCTCCACCCTTAAAAAATATCAGAATTGGGCTTTTCAACCCCCCCAATGGTGAAAATTGCAGAGAAATCATTAATTCCAATTCAAATTTACCAGTTTGTTCTCTCTGTGAAAGATAACGTTTCTGATCTTTCTGGAGGTTTACTGGTCTGGCCCACTTCAGATCAGATTAGGGGGGGATGTGGCCCATGAACTAACTTGAATTTGACACCCTTGGATTACACATATGCCTTTCTATGATGCATACAATACTAAGCTTAAAGTTGTCATATTCATATATTTATACATCATTTTAACATGCACAGTAAATCCTTAAGCTTAACTGCATCTGTGGATGGCTTCTTTAGTTGTAAGGTACATTGTATACTGTATACTTAACAGTATTTTTATATTTCTTACTGTCCTTTCTGTTTTTATTCTTTATATGTTAAGTGAGTGTTGTACTTTCAGAGCAAAGATTAACCAGAGTACAATTCCTTGTTTGTTAACGCAAAACTGGCCAATAAAGCTGATTCTGATTCTGATTAAAAACAATATTTCAATAACAATATGTTGGATTCATCTTAATGTACATTTTTAAACAGACTATAATTTGGCAGCCCTGCCCTGAAGCTACTCTCAGAATCCCCTATAAGGGTCCCGGACCCCCTGTTGAAGATCTCTGGTATAAACCATTTAACTCACCTTAAATACTGTCTGAACTCCATGTTAGACTTGAAGAAGCAGCAGCTGCAGCAGCTGTGGAGGTTGGAGACAGAAGCTCTGTGCTGTGAAGTAGACGTGGCTCCTCCTGTCTTATATTGGTGCTCATTGATGACACCAGGAGCCCAACCTGCAACCAATGGTGGAAGGGAGTGTTCTTTCTTATCTAGAAAGATGTAATTACAGCTCTCAGGTCAATGTAGGTGCATTAAAAAGTGCATGCGATTGGGAATTTCTATAGTTGACAGACTCAATAAGATCGAAAGTGTCTCATCAGGTTTAGTTTGTATACATTTTCACACAGACTGTGGTGTTGTTTGAGTTACCACAATGGATCATTCTACCTCACATGTGTCAAACACAAACACAAATCCTGCCCCTCGCAAATTTTGTTCCGGACCGCATATCAATTTATGTTCAATATTCAATAGATTTTGGCCCGTCTAGATGTGAGCCAAACCAAAAAGACGGGAAACTGTTTTTACAGACTGCAGTTGCGCCACAGTCAAAGCAGAATTTGGCAGATTTGCCGACTTTGAGACTCAGAAATTGCCGAAGAACCAGAGAGTTTACATATTCAGGCTGTGAAACAGGTTGTAAAGAAAAAAAATGTATCTTTGATTTGCTCATCTCTGTGATGGCTAAGGAACTTTTTTGCTGAGTTTTTAGGGCTTTATGTCGACTAAACTGATAGTGAGAAAGAAATATGAGACACAAATAATACAGTCAAAGGTATTATTCAACTTTTCGGTTGAAAAAAAATCATGTCAAACATGTCTGGCCCTTAATGTGATTCTCATTTTCCAGTGTGGCCCTTAGTGAGGTTGAGTTTGACCCCCCCCCCTCCCCCCTGTTCTACTTAGTTACAATGTGGAAAACATCCACGATGCTACCCTCTCAATTGTCTGCCTTTCATTGGCTACTTGTGTTCGTTCTTTTCGTCTGATCACGTGTTGATAAAGGCATCGTGTTTACTTAAACTTTATCTTGCACCGCAAAGAGAGGTCAGCGCGCTCCGACTAGGTCGCAGCGCCTCTGTACCTCGGTCAACCAATCGATACGTGGTTCACTTTAGCTGCTGAATCTCCATGCAGCATGATCGATGATGAAACACTTTACAATTTAAAAAAACAACCAAATAAGATAATAAAAACGTGACAATCACACTAAGGTAGACTACACACTACTTGTTCTGTTTTGTATTTGTTTTGATTGTTATATTGTTTGTCTAATGTTGTTTCGTTGTGTTGTTTTGCACTGTTTTTTTTACAATTGTGAAATGAGAAATTTTATTGTATTATTTTTTTTTGGGGGGGGTCGCTTATAAGCTCTTTTGCTTCTGCCCACTCCCTTTGAGCTGAATGGTTACTGCTCAAATAAACAAATAAAATAAACTAAACTAAACTAATAAAAAGGACAGAACACACAGCAAGCAAATGACGTAATATATAAATATGATGACCCAGTGGTGTAGTCTGATGTATTGTAGTGGGTATACTGTTCCGTCAAAGACTGCATTTCCTGCATTCTGATACACTTTTATGCACCAATATATGGTGGGAATACCTTTATTTATCCTATAAGAAGTGAAACACAGATGACACTCAAAATATATTAAATATATAATGGAATATGAAGCAGTAAAGGGGGCTTTCACATCAGGGACCTGAGCCTGGATCACACAAGTTGACCCCAAAGCAACAAGGACTAAATAAAATAGGTGAAGGGAGGATACTGGTGTTAGTGTAGGGGGAGGGTTTGGGGCCCGGTCACTACGCACACACACTATGCACCACGCACTACCCACTACACACACACACACTAAGCACCACGCACTACGCACACAGTAGACACACACTACGCACTAGACACTACACACTACGCACACAGTAGACACACACTACGCACTAGACACTACACACTACGCACACACACACTACGCACTATAAGCAAGCAAACACACACACACACACACACACACACACACACAACACACTACACAATACACACTACGCATACACTACGCACTACACACTACACTATCTACACACTACGCACACACAACGCACTACAATATGCACACACAACGCACTACACACACTACACACTATGCACACACAACACACTACACACTACGCACTACACACTACGCACACACTACACTATGCACACACTACAACTACACACACACTACACACTACGCACAGACATCCTGGAGATTTCTTAGTGGGAATACTGCGTATACCTGCGTATCACGTACACTACACCACTGGATAGACCCCACTGAAGCGGGATAGTTAGGGTAGTTTTCAGTCCTAAAATTCTTTGTGATAAGCAAAGGCAAAGTTGCCCAGACTTCAATCTTTAAGATTTAAATTGAACGTGCTCCTTTAACCGAGAAAAATGTCCGTTTAGGGTGACTATGGAAACAAACCATATTTACGTTTACTCTTTTATCTGCCGACCTCTAGTAGGTAAATGGAGGGTGCATTTTGCGTTGGTCTCCGACGCTGAGAGCCACTGACCAAAGCTACGTTCAGACTGCAGGCAAAAGTGACCCAAATCTGATTTCTTTTTGCTAATATCTGATTTTTTCATGAAAAAGTCACATGGCATCTGATCATTTATGGTTCTGATTTGGGCCACTTTCATATGTTGTCCAAATCCATTACAGGTCGGATATTTCAAATATGCGACCCGAGTCCGAAAACTTCCATAGTCCTCATTTAAATCATTATTTTTTAGAAGTTGTAACATGCAATAATAGCCGAATCCAGAGTTATTTAACATGACAGAACTCAAGAGTTCCTGTAGCTGTAATAACGGATATATGGCTATAATTGATCATTTGTATTATCTTAGAATACATCAGAGAGCCCTATGGTGTAAAGCCTGTAACGTGGATGTAAGGGTTTTAACGTCCTGTTCCCAAACTGCCATCTATCGGCTAGTGGCTAGCGTTAGCTAGTAGCACCACATAATAATTACTCTCCTTGGTTCTCCTAAAGGTCCTATGACATGCTGCTTTTTTGGATGCTTTTATATAGGCCTTAGTGGTCCCCTAATACTATATCTGAAGTCTCTTTTATATAGACCTTAGTGGTCCCCTAATACTGTATCTGAAGTCTCTTTTATATAGACCTTAGTGGTCCCCTAATACTGTATCTGAAGTCTCTTTTATATAGGCCTTAGTGGTCCCCTAATACTGTATCTGAAGTCTCTTTTATATAGACCTTAGTGGTCCCCTAATACTGTATCTGAAGTCTCTTTTATATAGACCTTAGTGGTCCCCCTAATACTGTATCTGAAGTCTCTTTTATATAGGCCTTAGTGGTCCCCTAATACTGTATCTGAAGTCTCTTTTATATAGGCCTTAGTGGTCCCCTAATACTGTATCTGAAGTCTCTTTTATATAGACCTTAGTGGTCCCCTAATACTGTGGCCTTGACCAACTCCCACTTTGCTTGTTTACAACATGGATGTATTAAGTGAACAGGATACAGTGTTTGGCGGGAAGCCCCGTTCATTCCACTGAAATCTCAAAAGTGCATAAAGCAAACATGGAGCTCGGCTCTTCCACATTGTTGGCCCATGACGTCACGATGGACACGCGCACCAGCAACAATTTGTTTGTGTTGTCGTAGCAACCGGTAGCAACATGCTCGTTCATGAGCTTCTCTCTCGTGTCTCTTACAAGCGGCGAACTCATGAACTCGCCGTTTTCATTGTCTAAAATATTCACTAACGTTAAACATTGTGTTTTTGTTGTTCCTGATCGTTTACATGCATAGCTAAATAAACGATAGATGCATTTAGCTAGACAACCAAGGAGATTTAATCATTATGTCGAGCTAGCTACTAAGGTTAGCCTGCAGTTTGGTGAACAGAGCTCATCCATGGCTTCATCTCTCATCCACGTTACAAGCTTTACAGCACACAGCCCTCGGATGGATCATAAGAGAGAACCAAGGCCATGTAATCACAGTCTGTAGTAAAGTTATGTAGGCATATAGCTAATTATAGTATTACCATTCTCTTAATACATCCATGCTAGCTACCGCTGATAGCTACTAGCCAATACTAGCCCTTTCTTTCACCATGCAAAGTCTATATGAAAAGTCTTTCTGGGCCATGGGGTGCAGTACCACGGTTATCCGCTAAGCCCATGGTGGCTTTTAGACATGGCACTCTTTCTGGGGGCTTGGTTTGAAAGCCATGATGTCTCTCTCTCTCTCTCATGGGTGGGCCAAATTCTCTGGGCGGGCAAAGCAGAGAAAGGGGAGGTAACCTTGCTCCTTATGACCTCATAAGGAGAAGATTCCTGATTGGCCCATCTGAGATTTCATTTTCTCAAAGGCAGAGCAGGATACCCAGGGCTCGGTTTACACCTATCACCATTTCTAGCCACTGGGGGGCCATAGGCAGGCTGGGGGAACTCATATTAATGTTAAAAAACCTCATAAAGTGAAATTGTCATGCCATGGGACCTTTAATACCTCCATGGGTACATTTAAACAGAGTGTTGCATGTGACACGTGAGATTGTATTACTCGTTTGTGCATGCGGGTCACTTTCAGACCTGGCCCAGTACTTGAGTCTGATGCGAGCCACATTTAAAAAAATAATGTGAACAGTCAGTCAAGAAAAATCGGATCTGAAAAAAAATTCGGAATTGAGCATTAAGGCTTGCGGTCTGAACGTAGCCCAAGAATCAGTACTTGACGAGTTTGTTAGTGAGGACATTGTGTTGAAACAGACACTCGTGTACACACACACACACACACACACACACAATCTCAGATTGTGTCTCTGAGTGCAGTATGAAATGTCACGCTGTTTGAAGCCTTTGTTCCACTTGTGTCGGAAGCTGTTCTAGTGTCGCGTGGCAGCGAGGTCAAAGGTCAGGGAGCAAATCTGAACACAGAACAAACAAACACAACGGGCCTTAAGAGCTGTTGCCAACACACACACACACACACACACACACACACACACACACACCTTTCATCTCGGGGGAGATGGGATTGTGTTGGAGCCTCTTTCATTCGCTCTCTGAAGTCACTTCAGCTCCGTCTCGAGCTCACACAGCGGCTGCTTTTAAATGACAGTTGATCGAAACGCTGAACATAAACACAGTGTTTATCATGCCGGGGATGTTAGGAGGAGTAACTTCACATCGCTGCAGATGAAAGATAGAAAATATAAACCACTAGCATGCTATTTAGTGGCTAAAACAGAATGTGAGTCCGAAACCTTAGTATGAAACCAATAGTATGCAAATTGCAAACTATTTCCAGCAATATATTACGGTATGCAATACTGGACACTGTGCCGGCATAAGTATCCCACACAGTGGTGTAGTCTAATGTATTGTAGTTGGTATACACTGTATATGTTTGGGCCTATATACATGGGCCAGGATGGGCCTGGGGTGGGCATATCATAGTGGGGGGTCTGGGTGTCTTCCCCCAGGAAAGTTTCAGAGTGTCAAAGACTTCTTTTCCTGCATTGTGATACACTTTTATGCACCAGTTTATGGTGGAAATCCCTTTATTGAGCCTATGTGAAGAAGAAAAAAACACAGTTGACAATTCAAAATATATAAAAATACAGTCCAGTCCAAAAGTTTGGACACACCTTCTCATTCAATGCGTTTCCTTTTTATTTTCATGACTATTTACATTGTAGATTCTCACTGAAGGCATCAAAACTATGAATGAACACATATGGAATTATGTACTTAACAAAAAAGTGTGAAATAACTGAAAACATGTCTTATATTTTATATTTTTCAAAGTAACCACCCTTTGCTTTTTTTATTAATAAGGGAAATAATTCCACTAATGAACCCTGACAAAGCACACCTGTGAAGGTGAAACCATTTCAGGTGACTACCTCATGAAGCTCATTGAGAGAACACCAAGGGTTTGCAGAGTTATCAAAAAAAGCAAAGGGTGGAACCATCTACGTTATTTACGTAAAAACCCAAATTTCTGATGTAGAAACTTTTTGAAAATGGGTCAAATTTGACCCGAGGACAACAGGAGGGTTAAAAAAGAGAGAGAGAGAACTTACTTCTGGTCTTCCGCTGGCCTTCAGGAGACTCAAATGATGCTGCTAACTGGTGATCATGTGACTTGGGGCATGTCCCGCAGCTTCAGAGGGGAGGTGGTCAGGGAGGAACCTGAGGACACAACTATAATCAGTTCAGAGTTAAATGTGATCTGCAGTTTGGCTGTACAAAAACACAATGGTGTAAAATCTTGTAGCAGGACACAACCAACAGACGGATTAAAGCCGCTGACACACCGAGCCGATAGTCAGCCGTGGGACAGTCTGGCGAGGTCGGTGACGCGAGTCTGTTTGGTGTGGTCCGTCCGAGGGGCTGTCGGCATTCATTTTGGCCAATTTGACATGTATAATCGTTGGTGGGGGCACTACCGGCAGTCGGACTGAAATGAGCCATCTGATTGGTGGAGAGCTAACCAGGAAACGGGGAGCGGGATGAGGTGACTAGAGTCTCTCAAAATCTGAGGAAAATCTTTTAAACTGACCTTTGTTGATCTGAAATGAAGACAGATTCAGCAGCTGCACACACGCACACACACACACACACACACACACACACACACACACACACACACACACACACACACACACACACACACACACACACACACACACACACACACATACACACACAGAGACACACATATAGAGACACACAAACACACAAACATACAGACACACAAACATTCAGACACACACAGACACACAGACACACAAACACATACAGACACACACACAAACACAGACACACACACAGACACTCAAACACAAGACACACACACACACACACACACAGACAGACACAGACACACACACACACAGACACACAAACACATACAAACATACAGACACACACACAAACACACACACACACACACACACACACACACACACACACACACACACACACACATAGAGACACACAAACACACAAACATACAGACAAACAAACATTCAGACACGCACACAAACACAGACACACACAGACACTCAAACACAAGACACACACACAGACACACACACACACACACAGACACACATACACATACACACACACACACACAGACACACACAGACACACAAACACATACAGACACACATACACATACACACACACACACACACAAAAACACACAGAGACACACACATAGAGACACAGAAACACACAGACACAGACACACACAGACACACACACACACAGACACACAAACACATACAAACATACAGACACACACACACACACACACACACACACAAACACACAGAGACACACAAACACACACAGAGACACACATAGAGACACACACATAGAGACACACAAACACACAAACATACAGACAAACAAACATTCAGACACACAAACACATACAGACACACACACACATACAGACACATACAGACACACACACACACACACACACACACACACATACACACAGAGACACATACACACACAGAGACACACACATAGAGACACAGAAACACACAGACACACACACACACACAGACACAGACACACACACACACACACACACACACACACACACACACACACACACAGACACACACACACACACACACACACACACACACACACACACACACACAACCACACAGAGACACACAAACACACACAGAGACACACAAACACACACACATACACACACAGAGACACACACACAAACACAGACACACACACACACGCACACACACATACACAGACACACACACACACACACACACACACACATACATACACATACAGACACATACATACACAGCACACACACACACACACACACACACACACACACACACATACACAGACACACACAGCCTATTTCTCTCTTCAAATGTTTTCAGAAACATGTCTCTGTGAACTATTTTTGTCCAATATGAGATCAGATTCTGAACGAGTTGCCATGACAGTCTGGCTTTGAATTTCCTGACCAGCCAGACCCACGTGACGCGTTCGTCCAATCAGCTGCCGGTTTTCATTTTTTTGGCGACAATACAGATTAGCGCCGCCTGCTGTTATGGAGATGTATTACGTCTCGTCTCTTCGTGAGTTCTGATGGACTTTTTGGACCAACTTGGGGAGACTGATCAGTCCGACTGGCTTTACTGTCGGTGTGTCTGGGCCTTTAGAGCAACGTGTCAAATTAAAATCCTTGAGTGTCACAAAGTGGGTGATGCACTCACCACTTGTCCCTTGTGCTTATGTACATTTGTCCATATTTAATTGACACATTGCTCTAATCATTTTATAGGGTATTTATTTCATACACAACCACTGTTTAGTTTCAGTTAGACAGTCCTTCCCGAAAAATGCGGAGTGTTTTTGCAATTGTTGCAAACGTTTTCTTAAAAAATGCGATGGAATATGCGAGATATTTATGCAATTTTATGCGATGAAATTGCGGGAACTTGCAAACATTGTGGTAACTTGCAAAAACTGCAGTTTTTCGATGATGTTCACATCGCATAATTATGTCTCTTCATTACGTTCCCTTGACAACAGGGGCTAAATGGCTGCTCTTGTGTGAAGTAAACGCAACATTTTTGAATTTTCTGCTAAGATATATTATGGGACTTTTTTGCAACAGAAATGCGGGGATTATGAAATCATGCAAGCTCCGCATATTTTGCGTGGAAATCAGCAACTTTTGCAGCGAAAGTGCGCCGTATTAGAAAAAATGCCCCCCCCCTCCCCCTTGCATAAATATGGAGACTTTGGCTGATTATGCGTTGAATTACAGTACAGGCCAAAAGTTTGGACACACCTTCTCATTCAATGTGTTTCTTTATTTTCATGACTATTTACATTGTAGATTCTCACTGAAGGCATCAAAACTATGAATGAACACATATGGAATTATGTACTTAACAAAAAAGTGTGAAATAACTGAAAACATGTCTTATATTTTAGATTTTTCAAAGTAGTCACCCTTTGCTTTTTTGATAACTCTGCAAACCCTTGGTGTTCTCTCAATGAGCTTCATGAGGTAGTCACCTGAAATGGTTTTACCTTCACAGGTGTGCTTTGTCAGGGTTCATTAGTGGAATTATTTCCCTTATTAATAAAAAAGCAAAGGGTGGCTACTTTGAAGAATCTAAAATATAAGACATGTTTTCAGTTATTTCACACTTTTTTGTTAAGTACATAATTCCATATGTGTTCATTCATAGTTTTGATGCCTTCAGTGAGAATCTACAATGTAAATAGTCATGAAAATAAAAAGGAAACGCATTGAATGAGAAGGTGTGTCCAAACTTTTGGCCTCTACTGTATGTGATCACATAATCACGTTGTTCTGGAGGGACTGGTTAGATTTATTAAGTTGCAGGTTTGAACAGTTCATTGTTTGGTCTTTATACTCTACCTTTTCTCTGGTCTTTTGCTTGGTCCACTGTGCAGAAGTGTTTGAGGAGGGGCCCCCCAGCAGCATGGTGTAGTTATGGTTATAGGCTCGTTGGAGATGAACTGCGCCTAGCCTGTAAAGTGGACGACAGAAAGCAGCAACAGCAGAGAGCGGTGACAAAAATCCGCTGTCAGGTCGGAAATTTTCCAGCTGTTTCCAGCAGCCTTCAGGCTGAACAGGAAGTGACAGAAACATCCTGTTAGGTCTGATTCTGATTTTATAAAATGAGCATGAGCCTGTCTCGGTCATCCCCTCCCATTATATCACTTTGTCTGCTGTACACCTGACTGTCTTATAGGCTGTATATGCCCTCCTACACAATCTGGACTGTGGTCATAACATCTACTTCTTATAACTTATTCCCTGTTATGTATTGTTCTTAAAGGTCCCATGGCATGAAAATTTCACTTTATGAGGTTTTTTAACATTAATATGAGTTCCCCCAGCCTGCCTATGGTCCCCCAGTGGCTAGAAATGGTGATAGGTGTAAACCGAGCCCTGGGTATCCTGCTCTGCCTTTGAGAAAATGAAAGCTCAGATGAGCCGTTTTGGAATCTGCTTGTTATGAGGTCATAACAAGCAAGGTTACCTCCCCTTTCTGTGCTTTGCCCGCCCAGAGAATTTGACCAACCCATGAGAGAGAGAGAGAGACATCATGGCTTTCAAACGAGAAAAGTGGCAGATGTTCAAGGCCACACCCCCACCCTCCACCTTGCCCCTCCCACTTTCCTCCTCAATAGATACAGACACAGACATGGCACACCCTAAGGAAAGCTCATTGTGGGACTGGCTCTAGTGGCTGGAATTCTGCACCAAAGCTGAATTTCGGGAAAGAGACTTCAGATACAGTATTAGGGGACCACTAAGGCCTATATAAAAGAGACTTCAGATACAGTATTAGGGGACCACTAAGGTCTATATAAAAGAGACTTCAGATACAGTGTTAGGGGACCACTAAGGTCTATATAAAAGAGACTTCAGATACAGTGTTAGGGGACCACTAAGGTCTATATAAAAGAGACTTCAGATACAGTATTAGGGGACCACTAAGTCCTATATAAAAGAGACTTCAGATACAGTATTAGAGGACCACTAAGGTCTATATAAAAGAGACTTCAGATACAGTATTAGAGGACCACTAAGGCCTATATAAAAGAGACTTCAGATACAGTATTAGGGGACCACTAAGGTCTATATAAAAGAGACTTCAGATACAGTGTTAGGGGACCACTAAGGTCTATATAAAAGAGACTTCAGATACAGTATTAGGGGACCACTAAGGCCTATATAAAAGAGACTTCAGATACAGTATTAGGGGACCACTAAGGTCTATATAAAAGAGACTTCAGATACAGTATTAGAGGGACCACTAAGGTCTATATAAAAGAGACTTCAAATACAGTATTAGGGGGACCACTAAGGTCTATATAAAAGAGACTTCAGATACAGTATTAGGGGGACCACTAAGGTCTATATAAAAGAGACTTCAGATACAGTATTAGGGGGACCACTAAGGTCTATATAAAAGAGACTTCAGATACAGTATTAGGGGACCACTAAGGTCTATATAAAAAGAGACTTCAGATACAGTATTAGGGGGACCACTAAGGTCTATATAAAAGAGACTTCAGATACAGTATTAGGGGACCACTAAGGTCTATATAAAAGCATCCAAGGAGCACCATGTCATAGGACCTTTAATGTATATTATTTCTTTTCTTGTTTGTCAAGCATTTCTATTATGTTCACATTCTTGTCTCTTCATAGTCATAGTTAATATTTATTAATAAGCTATTGTCAATCCCTGCACTGTTCACTTTTGCACTATCACCACTGCACACACTCTACCATAGCACCTTATCACGGTCATTGCATTACATGGTCAGTCCATACCAGACGTTTGTAATCACTTCACAAATTCTTAACTCTTGAAATTTATGTGAGTGATTTTTATTCATGTTTTTGTGTATGTGTTTGTTGTGTTATGGTTATCTAAGTTACTGGATGCCTAAAAGTTCCCTCAGGATGAATAAAGTATAAATCTATCTAGAATGTTATCAGACCCAAATATCAGCTTGTGCACAGTCTCCAGTTATTTTTATTAAGACAGAGTAGCTGTTAAAGATTCTTGAAAAACTGAAAAATGACATCAAAGAAAGGCTCTTAGAGTTTTTTTTTAAATTGAAAATGATTTAAATGTAACAATATATTAAAGTGTTAAAGTACTTAATTATATTATAAGTAAACCTAAGTCACCTAACACATAACTACAATAATTTAACAAATAAATGTTAAGTTGGTATGCCAACCAGCTTCAAACTTATCAGTTCTTTTGCAGAAAAATTACCATATTTGCCTTCTCTGGCAATATACGACACCTCTTCTGACTTATGGCATGTCCTGCACAGGCGAAAACTCTCTCAGACGGTGTCCAAGAGGTCTGAACACACACAGGTATGAGTCTGAAAGGGCAGACAATTTGGGGAGGCTGTCCTACCTCCACCACAAGGCTACAGGGTCTTGTCCTGAACGATAGAATAGCAGAATAAGTGTAACATGTTAACTAGCAATCACGTGCAGTGAATGGTTAATATGCTTTTACATCAGTTTCGGTGAGCCCAGAGGGAAAATATGGCATTTTAAAAGTAGCCTACATTTAGGAACCAGGTTTCGGTACCCAACCCTAAGCATAAGTGGCCCAAATCAGATTTTTTTTGGGTCAAGTGACCAGGTCAGACTTCTTCAGAAGTAGTGTGAACACTCAAATCTTGCCCAGATCAGATTTTTTTTCAAATCATATTTAGACCACTTCCATATATGGTCCTGAATCAGACCCAGGTCTGATTTTTTTTAATGCGGCCGCAGTGTGAACAACCAAGGTGGATTTGATGCAACTTTTAAATCAATCTACATTGACATTTGTCACTATTATGCTCCAGTGGGAGTTAGTCCTAGACACAGACAGTAACATTACAAACTGGACTAGGCCTACAACATGGAGAACAGTAATGGAGCAAGTCACTGGAGGGTTAGGGAGGTGTTAGACTTAATTAGAGTATGGGGAGATACTTCCATTCAATCAAAACTAGAAAGATCATACCGTAACTGCTCTGTTTTTGAAAAAAAAAAAAGGCAAACGAAATGGAAGAACGGGGACACAGGGGAGAAGGAAGGGTCAGCACCTGCTCATTAATGTTACGGCTGCCATTACACAAACATTTTGAAGCAAAAGCCAAACATGCTGACATCCTCCATAACCTCAAAGTCATGTGAACAGCCAAACAACAAATACCGAGCCAACACCAGACCCCTATGCAGTATTATCAAGGCTGGACCCCCCCCTACTACAGCACGTGATCACGGTGCAATGTCCATGAGTATGCTACCATGAATAGGACAGGATAGGATCATAGAGACACAGCAAGTCCTGTTTTTCACCTTTATGAGGCAAACAAATGAATAAAACTGGCTGGTAAAAAGTCACTTTCCACTTGCCAAAGTGGCTGGTGTTCAAAAAAGTTAACTTCATGCCCTGCATGGGACCTTTAACCACTCAAGGAGAAATGCCTAACCCCAACCAATCAAGCTGCTTTGTAGGGCGGGTCTTGGTGTTGCCATAGTGGAATTCGTAATTTTGCTTCCAGGAAGGCTTCCCTCGTGTTTCTTCACCTATAGACATGGTCGGCATTACTGGGAACGCCGACTAAATCACTGGAACACTGACACTGGAATTTCCCATTTTTTGGGATCTAAAACGTAATTTCCGTTTATGCCGTGGGGGAATTAAAGAGCTTTGACCTGGTTAGCGGTTGATCTTTAATCTTTGTCATGTCTACGATTGTTTTATTGGTTAGTACAATGCAGAAAAGTTAATAAAAAAATAAGTTAAATTTTGTATACTGCTGAATAAACGGACGGAGCCAGTGTTAATACCACTAACGTCACTGCTACAGTCCGAACTGTAACAGTTACATGGAATTTATCTTTAGGTTGTAAGATTATAATAGAGTTTATATTTTATATTTTATATTTTATATGGGGACACCAGGCTTTTTATAATTTTATTCATCACATGACTGTGTGTTTTACATAATCTTCTGGGAGAGTCACCGGAGTTGTTGTGGAGTGGACCTTTTATTTAAAGTTTTAAATTCCCGCTGTCCTTCCTCTCCAGTGGTTCTTTTAACCTGTTTTTAATATCAAACCCCCCCCACCCCCATTTTTATTTAACCGAACCTGGTTTTTTAAGGAGTTTTTTAAGTGTTTTTATTCACACCAGTGGTCCCCTTGTGCCCGTGCCCCTCGTAGCACCCATTCTGGGTGTTGCGTTTTAACCCAAACCTAACCTTAACCACTCGAGGTGAAATGCCTAATCCCAACCAATCAAGCTGCTTCATAGGGCGGGTCTTGGCGTGGCCATAGTGGGATTCGTAATTTTGCGACCGGGTTGACACTTCAGCGTGAGAAATCGGGGGTGTGGCGTGTGAGCGTGTGAAACCAATCAAATGCGTGTGTCTCACGGCCAATGCGTGAGAGTTGGCAGCTCTGCTCTTTTCACCCTGTGTTCAGGTCTCTGTTTTAGCTACAGAGTGAGACATCTCAACTGGTGTAACATCTTTTGTTGGCAGAAACACATGCTCAGTAGCTAGGTAAGACTACATGCTCAGTAGCTAGGTAAGGACTACATGCTCAGTAGCTAGGTAAGGACTACATGCTCAGTAGCTAGGTAAGACTACATGCTCAGTAGCTAGGTAAGACTACATGCTCAGTAGCTAGGTAAGGACTACATGCTCAGTTGCTAGGTAAGACTACATGCTCAGTTGCTAGGTAAGACTACATGCTCAGTAGCTAGGTAAGGACTACATGCTCAGTAGCTAGGTAAGACTACATGCTCAGTTGCTAGGTAAGACTACATGCTCAGTAGCTAGGTAAGACTACATGCTCAGTAGCTAGGTAAGGACTACATGCTCAGTAGCTAGGTAAGGACTACATGCTCAGTAGCTAGGTAAGACTACATGCTCAGTAGCTAGGTAAGACTACATGCTCAGTAGCTAGGTAAGACTACATGCTCAGTAGCTAGGTAAGGACTACATGCTCAGTAGCTAGGTAAGGACTACATGCTCAGTAGCTAGGGTAAGGACTACATGCTCAGTAGCTAGGTAAGGACTACATGCTCAGTAGCTAGGTAAGGACTACATGCTCAGTAGCTAGGTAAGGACTACATGCTCAGTAGCTAGGTAAGACTACATGCTCAGTAGCTAGGTAAGACTACATGCTCAGTAGCTAGGTAAGGACTACATGCTCAGTAGCTAGGTAAGGACTACATGCTCAGTAGCTAGGTAAGGACTACATGCTCAGTAGCTAGGTAAGACTACATGCTCAGTAGCTAGGGAGGACTACATGCTCAGTAGCTAGGTAAGACTACATGCTCAGTAGCTAGGTAAGGACTACATGCTCAGTAGCTAGGTAAGGACTACATGCTCAGTAGCTAGGTAAGACTACATGCTCAGTAGCTAGGTAAGACTACATGCTCAGTAGCTAGGTAAGGACTACATGCTCAGTAGCTAGGTAAGACTACATGCTCAGTAGCTAGTAAGACTACATGCTCAGTAGCTAGGTAAGGACTACATGCTCAGTAGCTAGGTAAGGACTACATGCTCAGTAGCTAGGTAAGACTACATGCTCAGTAGCTAGGTAAGACTACATGCTCAGTAGCTAGGTAAGACTACATGCTCAGTAGCTAGGTAAGGACTACATGCTCAGTAGCTAGGTAAGACTACATGCATGCTCAGTAGCTAGGTAAGACTACATGCTCAGTAGCTAGGTAAGGACTACATGATCAGTAGCTAGGTAAGACTACATGCTCAGTAGCTAGGTAAGACTACATGCTCAGTAGCTAGGTAAGACTACATGCTCAGTAGCTAGGTAAGACTACATGCTCAGTAGCTAGGTAAGGACTACATGAGCTAGCTAGCTGTTTCTCCAACTTCAGTCAGTACAAGGCAGGATTAGCCGCGAGACTTCTTCTAAACAAGGGCGCTCTTCACACTTAGCGTGGAATACCTGCAGAACAGGGACATGGAAGTAGTTCTTTTGTAGAGTATGGTGAACTGTGTGCGTTGTAGCAGTGTTTTGCCATTCAGAACGAGCTAGCATGCTAACGGTTAGCCAGCTCGTCTCGGCTAGTGACGTAGAAAGCTGTGCAGATTTTGACCAGCTCACCAGGAGACTGAAGGCAGGACACATCCAGAAACCGTATCTCACTCAGAACACCATGGATGGGTTTAATTCTAAGTTTGTATGTGTGTGGAACCACCAGAGACACAAAATAACACCCCAAATCACCAGAAAAAGTGATTTTTTCATAATATGGGCACTTTATTGTCAACAAATTGAGATCGCAAAGAGAAATAGCACTTGAACCAGCTTAGTTAGATTCCTTTAATGCCAACTAAAGGTTCCAGTCTCTAACAGAATGGTATGGTCAATAGTGTTGAATGCAGCACTAAGATCTAATAAGTATGGAGACAAGTCCTTTGTCTGCAGCACTTATAAGGTTGTTAGTAATTTTCACCAGTGCCGTCTCTGTGCTATGATGCATTCTAAATCCATATTCTAAAATAGACTATTCCTATGTAGAAAGTCACATAATTGATGAACGATTACCTTCAAGTATCTTGGAGAGAAAGGGAAGGTTAGATATAGGTCTATAGTTTGCTAAGACCTCAGGATCGAGGGTGGGTTTTTTCAGAATAGGTTTTATCACAGCTACATTAAATGACTGCAGTACATGACCTGTTAATAAAGACATATTGATCATATCTAGTAATGTAGTTTTAACCATGGGTAGTGCTTCTTTAAGTAGCCTCGTTGGAATGGGGTCTAAGAGACAGGTAGCTGGCTTAGCTGAAGAGACCTTTAACATTAATTGTTGAAGGTCTATAGGATAAAAAGCAGTCTAAGTATATATCATGTCTTGTCATTCTCTCCAGCGCCCAACGGAGAGCTGTTAGAAGCGGAGGGCAAAAGGTGATGAATTTTATCTCTAATTGTTATAATTGTATCATTAAAGAAGCTCATGAAGTCATCACTACTCAGAGCTAGAGGAATAGATGGCTCAGTAGAGCTGTGGCTATCTGTCAGCCTGGCTACAGTGCTGAAAAGAAACCTTGAGTTGTTCTTGTTTTCTTCTATTACTGATGAGTAATAGTCTGATCTGGCCTTTCTTAGGGCCTTCCTATAATTTTTCAGACTATCTTGCAATTATCAATTTGGGAGGGACTAAGGTTAACATAAAGGTCCTCTGTTATATTAAGGCATGACATTGAGTTAAATGCTGTTGGAATATCTTCCTTATATTTAGCTATAGCACTGTCAGATAGGCATCTAGTGCAGAAACTTATTTAATTTCGTATATTCTGGTAGAATTCGAAAGTTATTAAAAATGGTCTGATAATAAAGGATTCTGTGGAAATACTATTAAATCTTCAATTTTGATGCCATATTCTAGCACAAGGTCGAGGGTGTGGTTAAAACAGTGCGTGGCCTCATGCACACTCTGACTGAAACCAATTGATTCTAATAATGAGTTAAAAGCAATACTAAGGCTATCATTGTCAACGTCCACATGGATATTAAAATCACCTACAATAAGTACTTTGTCTGATTTAAGTACTACACATGATAAAAACTCTGAGAACTCCGATAAAAATTCAGAATACGGACCTGGTGCTCGGTAGACAACAACAAATGTAATTGGCTGTAATGTTTTCCGTGTTGGATGTTGAAGATGAAGAACAAGGCTCTCAAACAAGTTATAATTTAGTTTGTGTTTAGGGTTAATTAACAGGCTTGAGACAAATATGGCCGCAACTCCCCCTCCTCGGCCTCAGCCTCTAGGAATTTGAGGATTAATATGACTGGGAGGAGTCGCTTCATTTAGACTAACATATTCTTCATGGCCCAGCCAGGT
>JABUOV010000224.1:0-5000 GCA_025617405.1 Perca schrenkii
ACTAAGAAGGAATAGAATACAACATACCATACACTAAGAAGGAAAGAATAAAACATACCGTACACTAAGAAGGAAAGAATAAAACAACATACCATACACTAAGAAGGAAAGAATAAAACAACATACCGTACACTAAGAAGGAAAGAATAAAACAACATACCGTACACTAAGAAGGAAAGAATAAAACAACATACCGTACACTAAGAAGGAAAGAATAAAACAACATACCGTACACTAAGAAGGAAAGAATAAAACATACCATACACTAAGAAGGAAAGAATAAAACAACATACCATACACTAAGAAGGAAAGAATAAAACAACATACTGTACACTAAGAAGGAAAGAATAAAACATACCATACACTAAGAAGGAAAGAATAAAACATACCGTACAATAAGAAGGAAAGAATAAAACAACATACCATACACTAAGAAGGAAAGAATAAAACAACATACCATACACTAAGAAGGAAAGAATAAAACATACCATACACTAAGAAGGAAAGAATAAAACAACATACCGTACACTAAGAAGGAAAGAATAAAACATACCGTACACTAAGAAGGAAAGAATAAAACAACATACCGTACACTAAGAAGGAAAGAATAAAACAACATACCATACACTAAGAAGGAAAGAATAAAACAACATACCGTACACTAAGAAGGAAAGAATAAAACAACATACCGTACACTAAGAAGGAAAGAATAAAACAACATACCGTACACTAAGAAGGAAAGAATAAAAAAACATACCGTACACTAAGAAGGAAAGAATAAAACAACATACCGTTCACTAAGAAGGAAAGAATAAAACAACATACCGTACACTAAGAAGGAAAGAATGAAAAAACATACCATACACTAAGAAGGAAAGAATAAAACAACATACCGTACACTAAGAAGGAAAGAATAAAACAACATACCATACACTAAGAAGGAAAGAATAAAACATACCGTACACTAAGAAGGAAAGAATAAAACAACATACCGTACACTAAGAAGGAAAGAATAAAACATACCGTACACTAAGAAGGAAAGAATAAAACATACCGTACACTAAGAAGGAAAGAATAAAACAACATACCGTACACTAAGAAGGAAAGAATAAAACAACATACCGTACACTAAGAAGGAAAGAATAAAACATACCGTACACTAAGAAGGAAAGAATAAAACAACATACCGTACACTAAGAAGGAAAGAATGAAACATACCGTACACTAAGAAGGAAAGAATGAAACATACCGTACACTAAGAAGGAAAGAATAAAACAACATACCGTACACTAAGAAGGAAAGAATAAAACAACATACCGTACACTAAGAAGGAAAGAATAAAACAACATACCGTACACTAAGAAGGAAAGAATAAAACAACATACCGTACACTAAGAAGGAAAGAATAAAACAACATACCGTTCACTAAGAAGGAAAGAATAAAACATACCATACACTAAGAAGGAAAGAATAAAACATACCGTACACTAAGAAGGAAAGAATAAAACAACATACCGTACACTAAGAAGGAAAGAATAAAACATACCGTACACTAAGAAGGAAAGAATAAAACAACATACCGTACACTAAGAAGGAAAGAATAAAACAACATACCATACACTAAGAAGGAAAGAATAAAACATACCATACACTAAGAAGGAAAGAATAAAACAACATACCGTACACTAAGAAGGAAAGAATAAAACAACATACCATACACTAAGAAGGAAAGAATAAAACATACCGTACACTAAGAAGGAAAGAATAAAACATACCATACACTAAGAAGGAAAGAATAAAACATACCATACACTAAGAAGGAAAGAATAAAACAACATACCGTACACTAAGAAGGAAAGAATAAAACATACCGTACACTAAGAAGGAAAGAATAAAACATACCGTACACTAAGAAGGAAAGAATAAAACAACATACCGTACACTAAGAAGGAAAGAATAAAACAACATACCGTACACTAAGAAGGAAAGAATAAAACAACATACCATACACTAAGAAGGAAAGAATAAAACAACATACCGTACACTAAGAAGGAAAGAATAAAACAACATACCATACACTAAGAAGGAAAGAATAAAACATACCGTACACTAAGAAGGAAAGAATAAAACATACCGTACACTAAGAAGGAAAGAATAAAACAACATACCGTACACTAAGAAGGAAAGAATAAAACATACCGTACACTAAGAAGGAAAGAATAAAACAACATACCATACACTAAGAAGGAAAGAATAAAACAACATACCGTACACTAAGAAGGAAAGAATAAAACATACCATACACTAAGAAGGAAAGAATAAAACAACATACCGTACACTAAGAAGGAAAGAATAAAACAACATACCGTACACTAAGAAGGAAAGAATAAAACAACATACCGTACACTAAGAAGGAAAGAATAAAACAACATACCATACACTAAGAAGGAAAGAATAAAACATACCGTACACTAAGAAGGAAAGAATAAAACAACATACCGTACACTAAGAAGGAAAGAATAAAACAACATACCGTACACTAAGAAGGAAAGAATAAAACATACCGTACACTAAGAAGGAAAGAATAAAACAACATACCGTACACTAAGAAGGAAAGAATAAAACAACATACCGTACACTAAGAAGGAAAGAATAAAACAACATACCGTACACTAAGAAGGAAAGAATAAAACAACATACCATACACTAAGAAGGAAAGAATAAAACAACATACCGTACACTAAGAAGGAAAGAATAAAACAACATACCGTACACTAAGAAGGAAAGAATAAAACAACATACCGTACACTAAGAAGGAAAGAATAAAACAACATACCATACACTAAGAAGGAAAGAATAAAACAACATACCATACACTAAGAAGGAAAGAATAAAACAACATACCGTACACTAAGAAGGAAAGAATAAAACAACATACCGTTCACTAAGAAGGAAAGAATAAAACATACCGTACACTAAGAAGGAAAGAATAAAACATACCGTACACTAAGAAGGAAAGAATAAAACATACCGTACACTAAGAAGGAAAGAATAAAACAACATACCGTTCACTAAGAAGGAAAGAATAAAACAACATACCATACACTAAGAAGGAAAGAATAAAACAACATACCGTACACTAAGAAGGAAAGAATAAAACAACATACCGTACACTAAGAAGGAAAGAATAAAACAACATACCGTACACTAAGAAGGAAAGAATAAAACAACATACCGTACACTAAGAAGGAAAGAATAAAACAACATACCGTACACTAAGAAGGAAAGAATAAAACAACATACCGTACACTAAGAAGGAAAGAATAAAACAACATACCGTACACTAAGAAGGGAAAGAATAAAAACAACATACCATACACTAAGAAGGAAAGAATAAAACAACATACCGTACACTAAGAAGGAAAGAATAAAACAACATACCGTACACTAAGAAGGAAAGAATAAAACAACATACCGTACACTAAGAAGGAAAGAATAAAACAACATACCGTACACTAAGAAGGAAAGAATAAAACAACATACCGTACACTAAGAAGGAAAGAATAAAACAACATACCGTACACTAAGAAGGAAAGAATAAAACAACATACCGTACACTAAGAAGGAAAGAATAAAACAACATACCATACACTAAGAAGGAAAGAATAAAACATACCATACACTAAGAAGGAAAGAATAAAACAACATACCATACACTAAGAAGGAAAGAATAAAACAACATACCGTACACTAAGAAGGAAAGAATAAAACAACATACCATACACTAAGAAGGAAAGAATAAAACATACCGTACACTAAGAAGGAAAGAATAAAACAACATACCATACACTAAGAAGGAAAGAATAAAACAACATACCGTACACTAAGAAGGAAAGAATAAAACAACATACCGTACACTAAGAAGGAAAGAATAAAACAACATACCATACACTAAGAAGGAAAGAATAAAACAACATACCGTACACTAAGAAGGAAAGAATAAAACAACATACCGTACACTAAGAAGGAAAGAATAAAACAACATACCGTACACTAAGAAGGACAGAATAAAACAACATACCGTACACTAAGAAGGAAAGAATAAAACAACATACCGTACACTAAGAAGGAAAGAATGAAAACAACATACCGTACACTAAGAAGGAAAGAATAAAAACAACATACCGTACACTAAGAAGGAAAGAATAAAACAACATACCGTACACTAAGAAGGAAAGAATAAAACAACATACCGTACACTAAGAAGGAAAGAATAAAACAACATACCGTACACTAAGAAGGAAAGAATAAAACATACCGTACACTAAGAAGGAAAGAATAAAACAACATACCGTACACTAAGAAGGAAAGAATAAAACAACATACCGTACACTAAGAAGGAAAGAATAAAACAACATACCGTACACTAAGAAGGAAAGAATAAAACAACATACCGTACACTAAGAAGGAAAGAATAAAACAACATACCGTACACTAAGAAGGAAAGAATAAAACAACATACCGTACACTAAGAAGGAAAGAATAAAACAACATACCGTACACTAAGAAGGAAAGAATAAAACAACATACCGTACACTAAGAAGGAAAGAATAAAACAACATACCGTACACTAAGAAGGACAGAATAAAAACAACATACCGTACACTAAGAAGGAAAGAATAAAACAACATACCGTACACTAAGAAGGAAAGAATAAAACAACATACCGTACACTAAGAAGGAAAGAATAAAACATACCGTACACTAAGAAGGAAAGAATAAAACAACATACCGTACACTAAGAAGGAAAGAATAAAACAACATACCGTACACTAAGAAGGAAAGAATAAAACAACATACCGTACACTAAGAAGGAAAGAATAAAACAACATACCGTACACTAAGAAGGAAAGAATAAAACATATACCGTACACTAAGAAGGAAAGAATAAAAACATACCGTACACTAAGAAGGAAAGAATAAAACAACATACCGTACAC